>ML786262.1:354226-377283 GCA_009831015.1 Picea engelmannii | reverse complement strand
GTTCATAAGGTATGTCCACCATCCATTTCTCTTAGTTCATTCAATATCTAGATCTAGGGAAAGAGTAGTATTCTGTCACGGTTTGTTCCAGATCCAGGTGGATCTGGGGAGATTGGTCTATGTCCGCACTCACGAATTTATCCTTAAACAGGGAGTCATTCTTCTTCCCATGATTCTAGGAAGAGATATTTATCAGATGCATACTTAGAAAAGAGCCCTATATTTGAAGAAAGAGCACAGAGGCATAATTCCAGGAGGAGTGATGGTCACAGGGGGAGTATGTTCGATGTATATTCAACATTACATCAGAGTGATATCCCTTGTTCAAAAGGGGAGAGATTATTTAGAGGAATATCAAAGGAATTTAGATAGGGGGAGCATCCCCAAGGAGAATGGAAGAAGGGGGAGAAGCCCCAAGAGGAGAATGGCCCTTTTCCATTGATGTCAAAGGGGGGGAGTTAATCACATTGAAGTGATTGATGTTTATTGATGGGGACATATAGTCACATTGACTATTGATGTAGAGCATGCCTTATCTACATGTTGACATCAATAATTGGTAATTGGTGTTGACATCAATGTTGGTATTTCCATCAATGCCAAAGGGGGATATTGTTGGATCATGTTGTCATTGATGCCAATGGTTTGGTTATTTGGGAGATTGTTGGATCATATGTCATTGATGTAAATGGTTTGATTGATTGATGTCATTAATTGATGCCAAGTAATTGATTGATTGATGATTGATGAACAATGTATATGTATTGTCCTTGATGAGAATGATAAATGTCAAAGTGGAAACCAATCGATAAAGATGGATCATTGATATGATGCATAGATGAAGATGGATCAATGAGTTGTCATTGATACATGATGATGCATAGTTTGTTTGATGAAAAGACGACTCATTATTGTATTATCATGATTGATAAGGTGCATAAATGGATGAACTCCAAAATGGTCCCCTTATGGTGAAATCCCTCACGGGAAGACGCTTTGCGGATTGAGTTATCCTAGAAGAATGGTTGGAGGGCCCATGCTTGTATGTGGAATAATGAGATGAAAATCAATGAAGTTGTTGGTGAAACTATCCTAGATGGATAGTGCTTGTCATGCCATTTCTGGTGGTATGTGGAATGTCACATAACTCATCACAGTTTGAGAGTTACGGCCTTATGAAGTTGGAGGACCCCCATATGAAGGCTTGAAGCCCCCAAGGTCAAAGAATTCAAAGTGATTGAAAAGAAGAAATCATTATTTAAATGATAAAGTAAAGTGACAAAATCAAGATGGATTATTTAAATGATAAAGTAAAGTGACAAAATCAAGAAGGAATATTTAAATGATAAAGTAGTGGAGAACTTTCTATTCATGGAAAGTGGTTAACCCTAAAATATGGAAAATAGGTTAAGTGACCTAGAAATGGGTTAAGTAACCTAAAAATGGGTTAAGTGGCCTAGAAGATGAAAGTATAAATAAGATAGTTATGGTCTCTTGTAGATTAATCCTTTTTGTGGATCAATGGAGAGCTTCATGAGATTATCTTGTGGAGTATTGATGGAGAGCTTCTTGAGAATTATTGGTGTGGATATCTTAAGCATGATTGAAGATATATTCTGAGGAAGAGAGTGAGAAGAGGATCTCATGGATGCATAAAAGTTTTGGCAATGTCGAAGATCTTGACGAAAAAATTCTCGGAACTTCAAAAACCCTAGTTTTTGAGGTATACGTGGTCTGTCTGTGCTTAAGGTGCATATACATTAAGGTATACGCGTGCTGCCTAAAGACAGGGAGTGTATGGTGGGAATAATAGTGAAGACTTGTGTTTGAGCTAGTGCCAAGCTCTTTGATGATTAGGCAGGTTCCATATCTACATTCTATGGCCTCAGATCTATCACTAAGACACTAGTATGATTACATTATTGTCTTTATAAATACTATTATTTGATGTGATGGGAATGCTTAGGGAATTCTTGGTATGGCTTCTATGATGTGGTTTAGTTTGGTTCATTTGGTTGATGGAGTGATCAATACTCTTGTGATTCAGTGGTGACATGATTTCTATGGTATACTAGATGCTTATACATGTTTGAGATAACATTCATTTTGATCTATTGTGGAGCATGAGCAAGCTATTAGAGAGCTTGGAGATGTTGTGACTAGCTATGTGTTAGTTTGGAAAGTGGAAGACAAAAGAGAAAGAGATTGTAGGTTGCAGAGGATCTGAGCATGTGAATCAAAGAAAATCCCTAGTTGCTCAGAAGCATACGCATTTTGCATTATACATTGGCCACGTGCACACGCGGGCTGTAGTGAGCCAATGTGTGTACACACACGGGCTGCACTACTGTTAGGTCGCGCACATGTGGACAGATTGATATTTGTTGAGGATTGTTGCCTCATCTCAATTGGTGCTGAAGGTGTAAGATGAGTCTTGCATTATAGAGCTGGTTCTCTTGTAGAGTTGTACTCTATTAAGTTGTTGTTGATAAACCCCAGATTGTTGTCCATAATAAAAATAATTTTTTTACATACATCTTGTGTTCTTTGTGTTCCTTGTGGTGATGACTTATTGATGATATGTATTGCTGATATATGATGCTGATATATGTTCACATCTAACTGGTTATAAATGACAACAATGAGTAATGAATAGATGTTGAATGCTAACTAAGGAGTTTTATGTGAAGAGGGAAGTTTTGGGAAAAAGAGCCCCACACTCATTCACCCCCCCTCTAAGTGTGGTAGGTGTGTCCAACACTATGGTCTTGAGAGAAAGATTTAGGATATCAAACCTTTGATTTTGGGAGCTTTGTGCAAGGGCTGGACGAGGAGGACTTGGTGAAGCTACTGCAATTGCATCTACAATCTATAAGTATTTCTTTAAGAGTTCTCATTAATATATTGCTTGGCCTATTTCCTTCTAGCTTATGTCTCTTTACATATGTTTGTCTTATAGATGAATTTGATTGGACTAATATTATAGAGTAGAGTAGGAGTTCTTTGTCTTGCTTTCCATTGCATTGCAGGTGTCAAACAATGCTAAGGAACTTGGAGATCAAGCTCAAGTTGGAGCAGTGAGGAAAAACATCGGAATAAGGTGCATCCCACTTTCTTCTTTTTCCTTCTGTTTCTGATTAGTTAGTTATATTCAAAGGAATGTTAGTTTCCAATGTTAGCATGATTTTTTGTCTTGGTACAGTGTAATGTACCTCAAAATTTACATATAATTTTTTTTTCTTTTATTTAATTACTCTTTTTATTGGGTACTTTGAGTTGATACTGTGTCTTTAACGTTCAGTCAGTCATCAACCATGATGTACAACAGTCCTTTGCCTTTACGACTTTAACCGATTTTTTATCATATTGTCACCTCTTCCTATTTCGGTACTGAGTTATATAAGTGATCAGGTACATAGCTAGGGATACCTTGTTTTTATTTACACCTTGGTAATACCCACCGTTTCGTTTCCAAAACCCACTTTATGTTAAGGGGTATAACTACTTAGAACTAACAAATCCCTAAAAGCAAAGGTCATAGGTCTGAGGTCTTATGATAAATGACCTTGTATACATGTTATTACAAGGTCTAAGTGAAAAAGTTATCACCATTCAACATACTTTTAAAACAAACCCTTTTGGGGTAAAAAAAATGAACACTACACTATACAGAAGCAACAACGCGAGTGGCTAAACTTCGGGTAGGATATGGTTAATGTAAAGGTAGTCGGGATTCAATGTATAACTGGTGTAACCAGGTGATAAAGGATTTAACCTTACGTAGGCCATTTGGGTTCCTTTCCATAAATTCTCTGAGAAACACAACCGGTTGGAACCCTCTCGTCTTAAAGACCTGTCTGCAACATTTATGGTGCTCTAAGTTAAGTCAAATCGTAACAGTGTTCAACTGGCGTGTCCAATGAAATGTCGACACTTACCATTTTTTCACATGGCCAGGTATGATCCCACTCATCCTCCATTACTCCATACGAAGGTTATCCCATAGTTCTCATTCATTCTGGTCTTGGCTTGGTGAAGGAAAAAGGAATGCTCTCGACTAAACTTTGTTTCATTTTTTGTCTTAGCAACATGGTCATACTTCTGTGAAATCGGATCCTTGCTCCAAGTGGGAGAGCTCTTGGCAGCAGACTCCTCGACAGACCACCCTGTAAGCGGTAAGTCAACTTGGCTATCATTTTCATTTGGGTTTGTTTCTGTCTCATCGAGTAGTTTACGGTAACTGTAGTATACAAGCAGAGCCTTGGTAGCATTTCTTGTTTTATATCGGTGTAAAAAAAAATAGCAAAAGGGAAAATAGGGTGCTCTAGTAGGGTTTAGGGTTCTCGTAGTTTATTCCCCCTCTGTACTGGCTTTCCTGTTGAGCCAAGCCATCTTTCTCTATGGAAGGTCTTATCCCGATGTCTGTTGATATGTGCATCCGAGATATTCTATGTATTTGTTTCTTAACTGAAATTTTGTGTTGGGTGTGTTTTCCTTCGTCGGTTAATACCTAGTTGACAGTGTATGTAATTGGCTTTTCCTGTGTGTAATAGACCTCTCGGTACAATGTGGAACCAAACAAGGTCCTGTGTTTAAACCTTTCATTCAATGGTATTATCATGCCGATTATAGGGGTTGTCCTATAGTCCAGAGGCGATTTAATATTTTCTTTTTATAATGAAACTGTTACAATGGATTTATGTTTACTGTCGCTTTACGCTCATTATACGCATGTTATCCCTGTTCATGATTTCTTTTGGTTAAAAGAAGGTATTTTTCACTAATGATGGGCCCCTTTGTTGTGCGAGGGTACCCATCAGGGAGGCATGAGCTCCTCTTCCCTCCTCGGTCTGGGAGCACACGGGTTTGAGCGCAAATGGCGAAGGTTAAAAAAAAATCCGCTATTACAGTTAAGTTTTTTCTTATTTCATTCTGTTCTTTTTAAAAGGTTGTGTTATTGTTTGTCAGATACACTTTCTTATTGTTTCACCTTGTTTCATGCAGAGTGTGCTCACGCCGTGGAAGGGGAACGTTCTCTTCAATCTTCCAAGAGGTACTCGGGTTCCAACTACGAATAACCTTCTATCTAAGTTATTACTGGCACCGATGATCAAGGCTACAGCTCGTTCTTAATATTGTGAAGATCTTTCATTTTTCCCAGTTATGTGTTAGTTGTTTAAGGGTACACCCTAATTTTGTATTAAAGACTGGTACAATGAAAGTGTGCCAAGCTTGCGCTTGATTGGATTCGTGGTATCCGTAACGCCATTTCTTTAAATGATTAGGAACAATGTATTGGGTTTTTTATTTGCTGTGGATATTATGGTAGCAACAAGATTCAAAACTGATGTTTTTGTGTTTAACATTCTCTTCTAAATTTTTCTGAAAGTTCGGTTTGTCAAATAGAGTTGAAATTCATTTCTTGATTTGTTCTAGTTAATTTCCCAGAATTAATGTTGAATTTCATTTCTTGATCTGTTCTAGTTAATTTCCCAGAATTAATTACACAGTCATCTCAAAATGATTTAACCATGTATATTAATGTTCCTACAACTAGCATAGAAATACTGTGGTTAAGGGAGGTTCGCTCCCACTGGTACTGTGTGCTTGTATTCAAAAAAATCCTCCGATTTTTTTTGAAGTTTAGGTACTTATTTATGTTATACAAACAAACTGGCAATGGTAGGCATTGAGCCTAAGCCTCGCTCTCCCCACTCGTGACTCGTTCATATCATAAACCTAACTTGTCGTGGGTTACACATTGCACCGTATATGCACTATGTAATTTATATTTTGACTTTTGTTCCTATTCCAGCCATTAATCTAGCATTTGGTTGATCTCACACCAGAATTAAGTGGGTTTGATCAGGTGCTGATACTACTAAACCATACCATAGTATCTATGTTTCAACGCTTCGGTATTGGGGTCTGTGGATTTTGCTGGATTATTTTCCTGCGAGTATGTTTACACACACACACACACATATATATATATTACCCACTCTGTTTATAGTTGGTTTTGCCTCAGCGTTAATGTATCGTTTATAAGGATTATCCACCATATAATATGTCTCTGTTCATATTATACCTATACAGGTCTACATGTATGTCGACTATAATCTCGGTATTGTAGGATATTTTTGCCTATAGTTTGGACTTGTATACTTATTAGTGAAGGTTCACTATATACTAGTTATCTACATAAATATAATTTCACCATAGGGAATGGTATGCTCGGCTACAAATTACACCAAACAAGCAAATCAATTTTCCTTTTGTTCAACAGATTTAAAATTAGGAAGGTAACTGTAGACTGTAGTTATCAAACAACCTTTGTCTATATTTTGGATGCATGCTAACTTGAAGGATTTCACTATATCCATAACCAATTCACTCCACAGAGACAGAGATATTGAAATTCGATACAGGAAATAACACACAACAATTATATGATTATTTAAAACAGACAACTAGGAACTACTTCACTACAGATTTAACATGTTCAGTACCATAGATATAAAAACATTCATACATGTAGGGGTTAGAGTAGCATATCTGAACTAAACTTGCGGAAAAACAAAGGGAACAATCACGTTCCTCCCAACCATAGAACCGAGCAACCAAGATCACTTGAACGGTTCACCCCCTAGCCTGACCATGAGTCCATGAGGGAAAACTTGGAAACTCCTCTTTCGCAATATCCTTTGAACCAATAGTTTCCCCTTGCCTTACACTCATTCAGTGTTCATAACAACAAGGAAAAATCAATCATTTTCCTCTCCAACATACTTGGCAGCATCCTACCTCCTCACATATGCTTATTTATCCATTTGCCTAGGTCTTTTCCCTCCTTTGGGAATTTTCGCAGCTTTATAAATCCCTGATTTTCAGGGGCTACCAGTGGCCAATTCACTGATTTTCCACTTGTAAAAATCAGCCTAGAGGTAGTTCCAACATGTTCCCCTCTCATGGAGTCATGGTCAACTAAAATTTAACATGGCTGCCCCCTTTGTCTCCTGCAATCAATATAAAATATTTTATTTTTCATACAAGTGTCATAGTCCAATACCTAGTTGGGACAAATCAGATCTCTTCCCAACAATCAAAATAATTTATTACAATTATAAAATCTGAAATTCAGAACTGCCATAAATGGCAAATTTTTTTCCAATTTCGAATTTACTAAAAACGACAATAAATTTCCAACAATTTAAATTCTAAAAATATTTTTATTTTCTTTAATTTTTTGGGATGTCACATACAGGGGTCTAGAATCCAAGAGGAGATTCACTTATCCGTAGGGGAATTTTCCTACAAAAAACCTACCTGTAATCCTAATTATAATGTAAAGGGTACAGGTCGGCCCCACCTTAATGCAATTGATAATTAATGTAAAAGATAATTAATCTGGTTAATATTAATTATATTATGAGATAGAGAGGTTGACCCTGTTGTGCCAATAGACACTTCTCTTGATAGGTCAAGTCTAATATAAGTAAAGGTAAATTTCCCATTGAGGAATCATATCTTTTGTGCGAGTTTAGAAATTCCAGCAAGTACATCTACTTGGGAAAAGTGCGCACCTCTCTTGGGTGCTAGTCTTCTAGGGTTTGTGAGCACCCTTTTGTGTGCTAGGTTTTCTTGGTGGTGAAGGTATTTCTCTTGAAGAATATAGAAAAGGATTGGCTAGGTTTTCTTCCCTTGTTGAGAAGGGTTTCCCAGGATACTTCTTGTGTACTTGTGCATGCTGTTTCTTCTTGTGATCTTGGTTGCAACAAAAAATTGTCTATGGTTTAAGTAAAATGATAAAATGGAATGAACTTCATTCTTAATCCTAGCTTATTGAAAAATCAACAGATCCTCCCAACCTTAGACCATGCTGCTAATAATTCTTAGTAGTGGGTCACCCCGAAGCTGGGACTAAACTCCACCCGGGTAAAGGGATTCCTAGCTAGGCTAAGACAATACAGACAACGAGAAAGATTTCCTCCTAGGAGCCAACTCAAACTAACAACCTACAACCTATCATTCCCCACATGCCTGTCCCACCCTAGGAAGTGTTCCCCTTCTCTGTTCAATAGTCCTTCGACTTCCCCACTTCCCTTCCAGGGCTTCAACAACAAGCCAAACATGAAGTCTTAGAGCAGTGTATATGTAGTTGGGCTCCCTCAGGAAATCATTTTCCCAACAATTCTCTCACCTGAAAAGAGTTTCTCATGGGCCTGACAAGCCACCTCTTCAATCCCATAGGTTGACAACCTGTTTCTTCAGTTCAATACTTAAGTCAACCAGTTACAGGAAACGGTGAAGACAACATCAACATTCAGCTAAGGCACAAGTGATGACAACAACAAATTTTAGGTCATGGGACATATGCTACTCACAATGGAAATGTACAAAACTGGCTCAGGAAGGTACAGGTGCACTGTGCATCCCAGGAGGAATACAGTTTATTGTTGATAACATGAAAGGTATGGGTAGATGAAGGATGTGTGCAAGCTCCAGGAGTGCGTGAATCATGCAGAGGTCGACTCATGGAAAGAATGGCTGTGTGCGTGAATGCCTAAGAGAGTGGGAAATGGCCTGATTTACCCCACCTTTATTTGCATGTGCCCTTCATGAAACATGGCTCTCAGGGAGCTCAGTTATCTCTACTTGTGATTCATTCTCAATCCCATAAGAAATTAGGATAAAATAATTATTCTCATCATAGTATTTAGGAATAATATTATAATATTCCTTTGAGTACAATAATCCCTCCAGCTTAGCACCCTTTCTAGGCTTTTAGCTCTCCCTTTTCCCTCCTAGTGGAGTTTAGTCCCCCATACTCTTTTATCATGGTTGGTCTACATGCATCGATGTATTATATTAATGATATGAGTGTTTACATATACAAAAATAGGCTCTGTGGCCTTTAACATCTAGGCTATGTGGCCTTTAACATCTAGGCTCACCAGCCTATAAAACATATTTTACAATTTTAACCGGGGCTCAGTCTTGGGGTATTACATTCCCCTCCCCTTATTTATGCACTGTCCTCAATGCAATATATATATATATATATATATATATATATATATACTTTTTTCACCAAAATTTTCAAAAACACTAAAAATGATGTGGGTATTCTTCCCGCATATCATCCTCATGCTCCCAAGTTGCATCCTCAAGACCGTACCAGGTCTATTGGAACTTTACTAGATCTATGGATCGATTCCAAAGTTGCTTGATCTTCCGGTTCAATATGCACAATGGATGCACTTGAAAAGTGCCTTCTTGCTCCACCTGGATCACATTCCAATCAATAACGTTATTAACATCATATATATACTTTTTGAGCAATGATACATGGAATATATTATGAATAGACATTGATGCAGGTAATGCAAGCATATATGCTACATGCCCAATCCTCTCCAGGGTTTCAAATGACCCACAATAACAAGTTGCAAACTTTGAACAATTTCCCAACTTCAAGGAACTTTTGTTGGACTTCACTTTCAAGAATACATGATCACCCACTTTAAATTCCCTGTGAATTCTTCCCTTATCAGCATAGCTTTTTTCCTGTCTTGAGAAGCCTTTAATTTCTTCTTTATTTTCGACATCTTCTCTTCCATTTCCGTAAGTAATTATGTCCCAACCACTGTTCTATCTGCTGGGTTGTCCCAACTTGCAGGTGTGTTGCACCTTCTGCCATAAAGTGCCTCAAATGGGCTCATCTATAGGGATGCTTGGTACCCATTGTTATAAGAAAACTCTATTAAGTGTAGGTAGTCTTCCCATTTTGATGGTTTATCCATCACATACATCCTCAACATATCCTGAATTACTTGATTCACCCTCTCTGTTTGCCCATCAAATTCTGAATGATAAGTTGTACTAAAATTCAAATTTGTTCCAAATCCTTTCTAGAAATTTGATGAAAAATTTGGATCTCTGTCAGATACAATTGTCTCGGGTATACCATGAAATAGAGAAATTTCCCTCATATAAATATAAAAAATGTTAGTTTCCTTGTGAGTGAGTGTTGGAAGCAGGCAAAAGCGGAAAGAAATGTGATTTTGGGAAAGAAGGCATGCACAAGGAAAGCAACAGCTGTAAAGAAGAGCATCACACACGCATGCATAGAATACCTAACGACGTTAGTGTTAGGGTTTTGGAAATATATTGTAACGACTAACGAGCCAAGAATATATAAATATAGATACCTAGGTCACATAGAGAGAGCTAGTGAAGAGAGATATAGAGATACAAAGAGACGAACGTGAGGATGCTATGTATTTTGCTGTATGACCCAATTTTGTAAGTTGTTGATCTAGAGAGGACTGAGGAGGGTAGATATTGAGGGTTAGATTAAAGGCTGAGGAAGCCCGGTGTGATCTAGTCCGCCTCATAATATATCTTAACCCAACCGAGAAGAGTTGTAAAGCGCGCGACGCTGTAGTTTCAGAATGACTATAATAAAAGATCCAAGAGCCAGATCTTTGTGGAAGTCGCCCAAGGGGGGGTGAACCACAGTAACACATGTGTTATGTGATTGAATTCATGCGTTTATTTATTATCTTTAGTAGATATTGTTATGCTAAATGAATGAGTTGTTATATTCCCTGCATAATCATAAATGATGGTGTATTGCGTTAATAAGTTACAATAGAAACCACAACATACAGTTCTTAGATCTCCCACTCAATCCCAGGCTGTGAACACATGAGTATTGCAGCCAACTATTAAGACTATATCGGGTGAGACAGTGTAGTGCACCTTGTGTGCTGTGTTTCCTTCTGGTTTACCAGGAGGGATGAAAGTTTTAGAGGCTTTGTTGGAACCCAAAACAAACATGAACCCTGGGTCACTCATTACAAACTCAAACATGATATATATAATTATAAACCAACGAATGGTTCCATTTCCATTGGTAGGAACAATAGAGGGTTGAGTAGATGATATATGTTGAAGATATGTTAAAAGATATGTAAGGTCGGCGGGAGGCGAATCAAGAGAATAGTAAAGTAGAGAAGAAAGTAATGAACCACTAGAAGGGGATGTTGAGACCGTGGAATCCCATGAAATAAGAGATCGAAATTTGGCTAAGGACACAAGATTTGGAGTTTGCACATAAATATAATATAAACTCTAGAATAAAACCCCACAAATATCTTGATAAATACGTTTTTACTGATTTGCATGAAATATTTTTCTGTGATTTTCCACACTTATTGCAGGAGTGGATACTAAGGTTGAAGGATAACCACGCAACAAACCAGATCCGAAAGTTAGAGTGGACCCCAATAAAAATTGAGCAGTTACAACATGTAAACAACAAATTCACCCGCGTAGTAGATTTTTGGCTCGAAAGTGTTGTGGCAGGCTTTATAACAGAGTTTGCAGTAGATACAATGAAGTCATATAGTGCAGCGGAGCAAGAGTTTTTACAAGGACCTCGAGGAAGGTACATTATATTGTTGTATACTTCTATCAAGATAATGCTATACAAAAAAGGTGTAATGACAATGGAGTTGAACAACTAAACTTCCCTGCGAGCATGGGGGAAGGGGGGAAGCACTGACAGAGAAAGGTGAAATAGAAGGAGGAAAGGGTAAGAGAAAGAAGGAGGAACCCTTGGACCCAACAATGATGGATGATGACCAGATCAAGTGGATCATGGCGAAAACTGGAAAGACATGTAGCAGAGTACCCTACCAATACAAGGTGAATACCAAGAATATATCCGTAGCCATGAGGGAAGGCTTGGAAAGCGACGAGGAAGAGGTAGAGGATCTTCGAGCTGTGGAGCAGATTGAGGAAATCCTACACACAACATATGAGAGGAAGATGAGAGGTCCAATAATGGAAAGAGAAGGAAACAATCCTATCCATAGTAATGTCAGTGTGGAACCCATAAACCCATGTGCAACTAATACACCAAAGAGAACACCACCGTTTAGACAATCAGATTTCAAGAGAAGAAAGACAACATGAAGTACATCTACACAAGGAACAACAATTGGAGGAGCCAGTTTAGGTAGCACTAGTCAGGTATATACATTGTGTGGAAGTAGTATTTCAACGTTCAGAATGGTAGGACACAATCCCACCATCAGGTTACCATAATTTAAAGGAGAAGCATCGAAGGACCCAAATAAATATTTGTTCATATGTGAAAATATTTGGGAAGCAAAACAGATCATGGAAGAAGATACTAAACTGGCACAACTAGTGATTACATTAAGGGATCATGCACTGGATTGGTATATGATTTTAGCTACAAACAATCCACCAGGGACAACTAAAACAATTGTAGACATCAAGAAATTGTTGATAAACAAGTTCCAGAATCCAAGGTCATAAGATCAGTACATGAATGAGATGATCAAAATTAGACAAAAATCGGGAGAATCCGTATGGGAGATTGACAAGAGATTCAAGCGACTGAAGTGAAAGTTGAAATATCTCATGACCGATATGCAACATAAGCACTTGTTCGTCAATTCACTACTACCACACTTAAAATACCCATTGTGACAACAAAGTTTCAGATGCAGGCAGAGGCTTTGTAGGCATCCCTACAACTGGAAGAAAACTAGTATCAACAGACGGATCCAACCATCAAAGAAATGAAGGAGGATTTGAAGAACCTAACGTTCCAACTAAACCAGAATAAAAGTAAGGACAAACGAGAAGTCGTTTGGTGTACTACACGTAGGATGAAAGAGCACCACAAGAACAAATGTCCAACATTCACACAATATATGGTAGAAGGAATGCCAAATCTATTACCAACGGGAGGATTATGGTGTGAAGTATGTAAGAAACTGGGCCATGATCCATATCATTGCCCAATGATCCAGAAATACCAGATAGTCCCAAAGAGTTCATATTGTAACTTTTTCAAGTCAGTGGGCCACGATGAAAAATATTGTAGAACTATGGAGTTGATGTGAGAGAGAATGTCAGATGCATATAGAGTTCAGGCAGAAATGATGATTGGGCAAGCCGCACTGCAATTTAACCAATTTCCAGCCCCATACAACACTGCACAACAATAGTATAATACTATGCAACAACCATATAATACCGTGCATCCGCAGTACAACACAACACAACCTCAATACAATACCGCACAGTACAATCAGGCACCTCAGTATAACGCGTCGAGAGGAGATCGACCATGACACAGAGGTGGAGGATGAGCGAGAGGAGGTTTTGGAAGAGGTAGAGGACCAATGGTATGTCACAATTGTTAGCAATTGGGACATTATGCAAGGGAATGGACACTTCCACTAGCAACTTGTATGTATTGTCACACATCGGAGCATGATACGGAAGAATGTCCGACATTATTAGTAAAGATTCAAGAAAAGAGGAACCAGAACAAACATAATGTTCAGTGGATTTCAACCGAAGGACAAAACATCAACATAGTTACCCACGATGGAGCTAAAACAGGAATGACGCATTCCGACAAGAGCCAGTACAACACCAGTGGGTGAAGAAGAACGCCGAACCAAGAAAGCAGTTCGATGTGCAGAATGAGAAGGAGATATTTAAGCAAGCTAGACACAAATTCCATAAGGACGATATTGTGTCGACTTCAACTGTGCAACAAAGAAAGGAAGAACCACAATACGAGATGCCTTCATTATTGGATCATACCAACGAAATGCAACCCATGGGATAAGTAAGTACCATCAAAGGATTTCTACAATCATGTGTAAAAGTATTAAATGATCCATCATCTGTCAAAATAGTGAAAAACATATTAGAAAGATGTAGTATAGAGACATAAGGAAAACTATAACAAAAAATCGTCAATCACCTACATACAAGGAGAAGAACAAGTAGGGAGTTCAGAAAGAATGCCAACATAAGGGGTTTCAACATGGGAGATATCATACTAGATCTAGGATCTGAAGTGAATGTATTACCAAAGAAGACATGGCAATGTATGAGAGAGCCCACATTAGGATATTCACCTGTTCAACTAAAAATAGCAAACCAACACAGAGTCCTACCAATTGGTAGACTGAAAGGAGTGACAATAGACTTTTATGGAGTGCACACTAAAGAAAATTTTGAAGTGATTGAAATAGTGGACGACACAACACCATATCTAGAGTTTCTTGGGTTGGATTGGGTGTTTGACAACCATGCCATAATTAATTTAAAGAAACAAAAAATGACATTTGAGTCAAGTGAATACAGGGTCATCGTGCCATTAGACCCATCAGAAGGGAAAAGGTTTGTAGAACCCATTTTCTTAGACTTAGAGGAAATCAACCAGTTGTACAGAACAACTATGCGCGATGAGGATTATCTAAACCCAACTGCAGATGGGATACTCAGTTGGTGGAGCATTACTTCATGTGCGATAGACTTAGATACCGGTTTAGAGAACTGGAAACAAAGGCTACACAAAGTTTCCACGAGAAGATGTGCATGAATAGATCGCGCAGTAAGATGGGTAGGCATATAGATAAGGGAACCACCCAGTTTCAACAGAATAAATGATCTAGAAGTATTCTTAGCACAATACAAAGATGAAGTTTTAGAAAACCAGAGACTCTTAACACTCGATATCGCACTCAAGGCCACACCTGAAAGATGGTGGGGTGCACACAAAGAGACAATAACAGATTGGTACCAATGTAAGTGGTTATTGTGCATAAGGTTTGACGCAGAACAAAAACACAACAAGAAATATAAGTACGATGGACAGGGGGCACCAACAGAACACTTGGAGAAGTTCATAATTCCAGAGGAATGGCCTCATCACTTCATACACTCTAGAGGGCATACCAACGAACTGGTACACAGACCAGGAACTACACAAAGGAACTGCAACCTGGATGGTATTACAACAAAATTTTACAGTCACTTTCTCATTCAACCATGAGAACCCCAACATAGATGCAGCTCTTAAAAAGATAAGAGGGGTGGTATTCATCAAGGAACCAGAAATTGAACTCATAACAAAAGAACAACAATGCAACAAACAGACAGTTAAAGAACTATTTTCATGTTACCATGTGTAGGAGGAAGCACCACATGAAGATGATCCACGTGATATTCATATCGAGGAAGTGAAAGTGAAAGAGAAGTGGAGGGTCCACCTATAGAATCATAAGTCATTACTGTGCCGATCAAGGTGAAGAAATTCAACATTGGGACAAATGAGAATCCCAAAATGGCCATCATTAGAGATTATTAGGATGAGCAAACAATAGAAAGCATAACAGAGTTACTGCGCGAATACAACAACCTGTTTCCCACAACATTTACATAGATGAAGGGTATAAAAGGAGAGCTAGGAGAAATGAAGATACCACTCAGAGCCGAAGTGAGACCGATCATACAATGACCATACATATTGAACTCAATATATAAGTAGAAACTAAAAGTTGATATCGAGAGGATGCTTGAAGCTGGAATCATAGAACCAGTGGAAGAATCAGAATGGATAAGCCCAATGGTAGTTCAAGAGAAAAATCAAGGAGGGATAAGGATATGCGTCGACTTGAGGAAGTTGAAGGATGCATGCCAAAATGACCCGTTCCCTACACCTTTCACGGATGAAGTGTTGGAGAATGCAGGAGGACACAAATTTTACTCATTCACTGATGGATTCTAAGGCTACCACCAGATCAAGATAGCACAGGAAGATAGATACAAGACCACGTTTGATACAGAATGGGGATCCTACCAGTACATAGTCATGCCATTTGGACTGAAGAATGCACCAACAATATTTTCCAGAGTAGTCATCGCCGCGTTTAAGGAATTCATCCACCAATTTCTAGAGGCATACTTGGATGATTGGACCGTCTATAGTTTGTTGAAAGACCATGTAGAGGTCTTGTGGCTGATGTTAGAAATATGCAGGCTATGCCATATATCATTAAACATAAAAAAATGTATATTCAGAACATCGTTTGGGATACTATTGGGCCATATAGTATGCAAACAAGGCTTATTAGTAGATGTTGCAAAGATTGCAGTAATTGTTAACTTTCCACCACAAAAAATAGTTCGTCAACTAAGAGCGACATTGGGACACACAGGATACTACAAAAAGTTTATCAAAGGATATGTGCAGATTACCGCGCCAATGGAAATTTTTTTAAGAAAAGATACAAAATTTCAGTGGAACGACGATTGTCAACACGGTCTGAATACATTGAAAGAAAAGATGGTCACCGCGCCAATACTAGTATTTCTATATTGGGAAAATACATTCTGTTAGCGACATTTCTTGCAAATGGGGGTAAAATGTGAAGGAATGGGTTAAAAAACCACTTGTCCTAAGTTTGGGATGCTAATGCGACTGTGTTTAAATGGAAATCAATTCTGGATGGCAGGATTTCATGCACCCGGATCAACGGCGCGCATCAGATTCCAGAGCCCCCCCCGCCTTTCTACCTTTAAGCGGAGGGGGGGGGGTCCGAAATCGGGGGATCACCTATTCAACGGTCACGATCGGAGTGCCCGAATCAATGGCGCTAAAGGAGATTCCGGACCCCCCCGCCTTTCTACCTTTAAGCGAAGGGGGGGGTCTGGAATCGGGGGCGCACCTCTTCAACGGTCACGATTGGAGCGCCCAGATCAACGGTGCTCAAGGCGATTCCGGACCCCCCCCCGCCTTTCTACCTTTAAGCAAAGGGGGGGGTCCAGAATCAGGCACGCATCTTCCCAATGGTCGAGATCAAAGCGTTCGTATCAACAACGCTCAGGTGATCCCATCCTTCTCAACTGCTCTATTTTAATCAAAGTAGGCCCTTCTCCCCGGTTTCCATGTGTCCCCCCATCTCCACTCTTTTAGTCCATCTCATCATCCACTCACCACCTGCCACGTGTTCCACTCCCTTCCACGTTAGCCTCCCACTAAAAGTGTGTTCATTATATCTCATCTCCTGTCCCCTCTGCTTATTTCCTTCTACCATGTGTCTTCCCCTGTAACCTCTCTCACACCTCATCACTTCTTACCCCACCCTCACAATGTTGGCGCCACCACTCCCATTATGCGCCCTATCCTTCACGCCGGCCAGCACGCCTATTCATCAGGCAGTTCAGTTAATCCAGGTGGCAGCACGAGGGGTCATCCACGTCCCAAAGGTTCCGAGTTGGCCGGGCCATCCTCAATCCAAATGAAGCAGTTATTGAGGTGGTTGGTGGTGGTTAGACATCGCCTCCGCCATAATGGGAAATTCCAGCGATGAATTAAGAGCATGTCGATTCACCCACGGAACTGTCAGAAGTTCGATTGCGTCTGCCAGAAGTGCACGATCACTCAGAGACTGCAAGAGCAGGTTGTCAGAAGCCATGCAGACGCAAAGTTTTAATGCAACGTCTCGATTTTGTTGCTCTTGTTGTTTTGAGTATATGTAGGCGTTTTCACCATTTTTGTATCTATCGATGGTAGAGCAAAGCTCCCGACTGTAAAGTTTTAACAACCATTCTAGTTTCCTGGTTGTGCATTTGCATCTGAGATTTCTTGTTTTATGACAAACAGTTTCCTTACTCCGTCTATGTTTTCGTCTCATACCAGAGAGTTCATGATCGAATGATTCGCATGAATTGTTATAGTTATGTTATGATAAAGGATTTGTCATTGCATTATTGTATTCCCTGGTCTTCTGCATTTGAATATAAGAGGATCTTGTGTTTGGACACTTTCTTCTCCAGTCTGTTAGGAACCTGATGTTTACGACAGACCCTCGCACTCTTCTCATACAAGTCTTCCCCCTGGTCACCCTTATTGCAACTCACTGTTTGAAGTTTATCTAAGACCTCACTTCCCTATGCATGCCTGGCCTAGTTTCAGAGTTGAGGTGCTATTGTTCTGAGTTTGTTTCCATTTGATCATCCCTTTATAAACAAGCCGTGAAATTAAACTGATGGGTGTCGGGCTCTGCTCCTACAAGCAATCTAGGAGTGACTTCCGACGCTAACATTTCTGGCACCATTGCCGGGGACGAAGTTAAATATTTTCCCCGGGATTGAACGACAACGATTAGCTGATTCTGAAGGTGCATCAGATATCAGAACTATTGAGATTGCTACTATGCACCTGGCGAATCCATTGTGACGACTCCACTGGAGCGAACTCACTGTTTTAATTGTGGCTTCCAGAGGCAGACATACGCGGTCACATCCACAACTGCCTCTAGCTACACCTGTAACTGATCCAGAGGTGGTTCTCAGAAAAGGAAAGGCCCTTGAAGAAGAATCTTCCACCGCCAAAATAGGTAATCCACCATTTCCTTCTGTAAGAACTCTTATACCTCCTTCAGAGGTTTCCTATTTCCTGAATTTTGGGAGTGTTCCTGCTGAGTTTTCCCCTCCTGGTCTAGGACTGGAGGGAGAAATCCTTGTCACTCCCCTCTCCTTTCAAGCTGTTCCTCGGAGAAGACCCGTGACTGTAGGAGATTTCCCCACTCCTATCTTTACCACTCCTGCACAAATAAAATCACCTACTGACTTGAGCTCGGTATCCTTCTCCTTAAATCCCCTCTTGTTTCCCACTCCACTTCGAGACTCATTCCCAGTAGCCCCTTCGTGAACTCCTTCTCCTCCCAGCTCTCCTCCACCTAATATTCCTATGGCTGGTGCTAATCCCCCTCTGAATAGAATGGACACCATAGTCATTGCCAGATATGCTCCCTTAGTCCTACCCCATCCTATGAATCCTCTTCCCACTGGGGATTACTTGTAATACATGCCCAAGTTCACTGGGGAAGGAGACATAACTGCGGAAGAGAATTTGGCTACTTTATACAGTTATGCAGACAATCTAAACATTGAAAATGAAGATGTCTGGATGAGAGTCTTCATCCAGAGCCTGGATGGCAAGGTGAGGAAGTGGTTTAGAGGATTGGACCCTGGATCTATTGCTGGGATCGAAGCTTTGGATAACGTTTTCCTGAGGCAGTGGGGAGATAGGAAAGATTTCATGTATTACATGACATAGTTTGGGTCATTGAATAAAATGGAAGGAGAATCTATCTCTGACTTCTCCAAAAGATTCAATAAGATGTATAATAGGATTCCTGCAGAGATAAAGCCCTCAGAAGCCTCTGCCCAAATTTCCTATGCTTGTGCATTTGACCTTGATTTCTGCCTTTTATTGAGAGAAAGAAGAGCCACCTCCTTAGCTCAAATGCAAGATGCAACCATAGAAGTAGAATCCAACATATTAGCAGATGACACACTGAGGAGCAAGGCTAACGTAGACAGAAGAAAGGGAAAGTCCGAAGCCTCAACTTCTGGCCCATGATTGCCCCACACTCAAGTGGATGAATTGACCCAGATGATGAAGTTTCTGTCTGAAGAGATGGAGAGACTGAAGGTGGAAAAGAGGCAAGCATACAAGGGCCCTCAGAGCGCCGAAAACAAAGGAGGTTTCCGGAGGCCAAACAATTTTACTCCCCCGAATGTGCAAAAGGAAAGAGGAAGAGACAGAGAATACCAGAGAATTCAGGCCCCTCTTCAGAACAATTTTGTGGCCGATGAGGAAGAAAGGGAGACAAATGAGCTTGATCCTGAAATCCACTGCGTAGGGGACACTCCTCCTTTTCCTCATCTCACTCAAGCAGCTTACGAGGAGTCTCTCATGGATAGTCAGCTAAATGAATTGAGCAAGGGAGACAAGGCTAGCAGCGGTCGAGGCAGGTACAACCTGAGGTACGACAAGAAGACATCAGCACCTGATATTCCTGAGCAGTCCACTAGAACAGAGAAACCTGCTAATGAAGTAGTAGACAGTCACAGAGGTAAGAAGGCTCAACCCCTCTCTCCCATTGTCCACAATCATGTTCCTGAAATAAGAGAAATTCCAAAGCTTACATCTTCTTTTAATTTTGAGCATGAGATTCAAAAGATCAGGATCCCTGTGCCCCTCACCGAGCTAATTAAACACGGAGAATTAAAAAAATGCTTCTCTGAGCTTTTACAATCCAAAGCCTCATGCCTTCCCACAGACTCCATAAACCTCCAAGATGAAAAGCCTGCAGTTATTCTAGGTCCTATGGTAGAAGACAAAGATGATTCATCCCCTCCTTTCTACACGTCCCTGAACATACATGATAAAGTACTGCACAACTGCTTGCTGGACTCAGGGGCTTCTCACAACCTCATGCCCAAAATTTTCATGGAAGAGTTAGGGCTAGAAGTCACCTGAGCCTATCATGACCTCTATTCTTTTGACTCCAGGAGAGTTTAGTGTCTTGGAGTTATTAAAGACCTGGTTGTGACCTTGTTTCAACTGCCCATGAAAAGTGTGGTCATGGATATCGTAGTAGCTGATGTCCCCCCCAAGTTCGGTATGTTATTATCAAGATCTTGAATAAAAAGACTTGGAGGAAAATTACAGATGGATCTCACATATGCCACCATTCCAGTTTTTGGAGGGGAACACAGGAGGTTGTACAGAGAAGCCCAGCTAGCCTATATTGTCAGTGATGAAGTGAACCCCACTAATCACCCCATCTTTGCACTTGACACTGGCTTAGGGTCTAGTTTGTTACAGATCACTGAGATGCCTGAGGCCCCTTTACAGATTAGAAAACAACCCATTCTTAATCGGGAGATGCCTCCTCCAACCACCTCTGTTTGGAAGATGTTATTTGATGGAGCTTCCTCCAGTGTAGGTGCAGGTTCCAGAGTGGTATTCATATTGCCCTGTCAAGAGACTATATCTCTGTCATACAAGCTGGAATTCGAAATCACCAACAACGTGGTAGAATATGAAGCTCTTGTTCTGGGTATGAGGGCTGCAAAAGAAATGGGAATAAAGGAGATGGTTGTGTTTGGAGATGCAAAATTGATCATCTAGCAGGTAAAAAATGTTTATCAAGCCAAGCATCCTTGGCTCAAGAATTACAGGAACGAGGTATGGGACCTAGTTGATAATTTCTTCTTGGATTTTAACATTTCTTTCATTCCGAGGGAGGAAAATGCTTCAACTGACTTTTTAGCTATCACAACTAGTTTTCTCCAAGTCCCTATGCTGCATGTTGTCAGATCTGATGTTGAAATAAAATATAGACCCTCTGTATCGGACAATGTCAAGCATTGGAAGGTATTTGAAGATGATTTGGAAATCGAAAAGTTTCTCCAATCTGTTGATGATTTTTCTGCATTACACATTGAMAAAGATCCTGACATGGAAGGGGACCCTCACCCTGGGGTGTTTTTAAATAAAATCGCTAATCATCAGATTATTCAACTACCGAGCAATTACATCCCGAGAGGACTAGTCCCATTAGAAAGATTGTTCGATGGGAATGATGTGGCAGTAAAGGGTAGAGTTTCAGGCGATGATGCTGACACARCTGGATGCAACATTGGCACACCAGAGGAGCCCAAGTTTGTTAAGGTGTCAAGAAGTTTGACCAGGGAACAAAGAACTRAATATACTGAGCTGCTGAGAGAGTTTGCTGATGTGTTTGCATGAACCTACGAAGACCTCAAGACATATGACACATCATTTATTGAACACAATATCCCACTAAAGGAAGAGGCTAATCCATTTAGGCAGAAGTTAAGACAGATAAATCCCTTGTTGCTGCCTGTCATGGAGAAAGAGGTAAAAAAGATGTTAGAGGCCTAGATCATTGTCCCCTTGAGATTTTTCGAATGGGTGGCCAACTTGTTTCCGGTGAGAAAGAAAAGTGGGGAAATCAGACTCTGTGTTGATTTCAGGAACCTAAACAGGAGCTCAAGGAAAGACAATTACCCCCTGCCCAACATGGAACACATATTGCAGAAGGTCACTGGTGCATCTAGAATATCCATGATTGATGGTTTTTCTGGTTATAATCAGATATCAGTCATGCTTGAGGACAGAGAAAAAACAGCCTTCACCACTCCTTGGGGCACATTCATGTATGCCAAAATGCCTTTCGGATTGATGAATGTAGGGGCAACATTTCAACGAGCTATGGATATAGCCTTCATTGGGGAGAAAGACCAGTTTGTAGTGATCTATTTGGATGACATCACAGTCTTCTCCAGGACAGACAAGGAGCACTGTTTCCACTTGAAGAAAGTTTTCCTAAAGTGTCGGAGGTTTGGCCTATCTTTAAACCCCAAGAAATCTTTGTTTTCTATTAAAGAGGGGAAGTTATTAGGCCATATAGTATCAGCAGAAGGGGTAAGGATTGATCCTAGCAGGGTAGAAGCAATTCAGACCTTGTCACTTCCCAGATCTAAGAAGGAAGTTCAGGCCTTCTTGGGAAAGATAAATTTTCTGAGGAGATTCGTCTCAAATTTTGTCGAACTGGTGAAACACATCACAACCATGCTCAGGAAGGGAAATGAAGTAAAATGGACCACTGAACCTAGGGAATCTTTTGTCCAAATAAAGAAGGCATTGACTGAGGCACCTGTGCTAATTTTTCTGATCTTTTCTTTTGCTTCCTGTGATACAGTAGAGACAATTTTGTTGCAGAAAAATGATCAAGGGCGAGAGAAACCTATTTCTTTCTACAACAAGGCATTGAGAGACGCAGAACTCCAATATGAGATCATGGAGAAGCAGGCCTATGCCCTGGTGAAAGCTCTAAAAGCTTTCAGAGTCTATGTCTTGCACTCAAAGATCACTGCATATGTTCCTTCGATCTCTATGAAGGATATCCTGATACAACTTGACATAGACAGAAGAAGAGGTAAATGGATTGCCAATATCCTAGAGTTTGATCTGGAGATTAAGCCCACCAATTTGATAAAGGGGCAGGGTTTATCCAAGTTGCTGGCCGCATCCAATTGCAAAGCCTTGGGGATTAGCTTTATCAATGAGCAAGCTGAGCCATCCAATAAGCATTTCCAGGGCGCCTTATTGCTAGCATCATGCGCCTGGTACAAAGATATCTTGTATTTTCTGCAAGAATTAAAGACTCCTGATGGATTGGGAAAAAGTAATTCTAGAGCTCTTGCAAGATACCAGATATATAAAATATGCAGAACAGAAACGAAATGCTAGAAATAACAGAATAACAGTAAAATATCCAGCATAATCTTCACAATACACAGAAATGATTCACGAAATAGCAACAGAAATA
>ML786262.1:337724-348145 GCA_009831015.1 Picea engelmannii | reverse complement strand
GAGGAAGATCCTTCTAGAAGCGGAAGCTTCTATTAGGTCTTCTTACATCCGCCTTATTCTATTTTATTGAAAGGTCTTATTAATATTGACCTTTATTACATCCGAATACATTGATCTACCTATGTGTGGGTTAGGACCTTAACGTCTCTAAAGCTCAAAGTGGTCAGATATTGCCTCATTAACCAATCATTTTATTGGAAAGACCCTCTAGGGGTATTTTTAAGGTGTCTGGACCCGCAAGAAGCCCAGAAGGTTATGTTGGATTTCCATAGCGGTCTTTGCGGAGGTCATCATTCCTGGAAGACCACAGCTCACAAGATCTTCCGGGCTGGGTATTACTGGCCCACTTTATTCCCTGATGTCTGCAGAGAAGTCAGAGCTTGCATCAAATGCCAGAAGTTCTCAGGTAAGCAGCAACTCAAATCTTTGCCATTAAAGCCTGTAGTGGCTTCAACACCCTTTCAGCAGTGGGGATTGGAATTCATTGGAGAGATTCATCCTCCCTCAAGTGGCCAGCACAAATGGATCCTCACTGCGACAGATTATTTCACCAAGTGGATAGAGGCTGTTCCCACCAAGAGCACTTCCCACAAAGTAATTATCAACCTCCTGGAAGACATCATAGCCAGATTTGGTTGCCCTAGTAGAATTATCACTGATAATGTTGCCTCCTTCAGGTCTGAGCCTTTGATCAAGTTCTGTGAATATTTTGATATTTCACTGATTCACTCTACTCCCTATTATCCTCAAGGGAATGGACTGGCAGAGTCTTCAAATAAAATCCTGATCAAACTCATTAAGAAATTGTTGGAAGATAATAAAAGGGCCTGGGATTCGAAGCTCAAATTTTCTCTATGGGCTGATCGGGTGACAACCAAGAAATCCTTGGGCATCTCACCTTTCCAACTTGTTTACGGAGCAGAGGCTATTTTACCTACTCAGCTCGTCATATCTGTAGCGAAATTCCTCCAGGACCTTGAAGGAGAGCCTGATCATATGGTCAGAAGGATTCATCAGATGGTGGAAGTGCAGGAGATCAGAGAAAAGGTCACGGATAGGGCCTATAATCATCAACAGAAGATCAAGCAGGCATTTGATAGGAAGGGAAAAAAGAAAGAATTCGAGCTGGGTGATCTGGTACTCAAATGGGATGCACCCAGATAGGAAAAGGGAAAGCACAACAAGTTTGATGCCCTTTGGTTTGGGCCTTTCAATATCTCTGAAGTATTTTCAAACAACACTTACAGATTGCAGGATTTGGAAGGCAAAGAAGTTTTTAATGGCCCAGTAAATGAGCATTTCTTGAAAAAATGTTTTTTGTGAGCCACATTCGGCTCTTTGGTTTCTTGTAAATATTGTTTTTGTTTTCAGCTTAATAAATGACTCCATAGCCCAACAGCAAGGCACTAAATTTGCAAAAGAGTCCTTAGAGAATCACAGGGATGACTCTATCCCCCATGGAGCCTAATGTTAGCGAAATTTCTTGCAAAGGGGGGTAAAATGTGAAGGAATGGGTTAAAAACCCACTTGTCCTAAGTTTGGGATGCTAATGCGACTGTGTTTAAATGGAAATCAATTCTGGACGGCAGGATTTCGCGCGCCTGGATCAATGGCGCGCATCGGATTCCGGAGCCCCCCTCCCTTTCTACCTTTAAGTGGAGGGGGGGGGTCTGGAATCGGGGGTGCACCTCTTCAACGGCCACGATCGGAGCGCCCGGATCAACGACGCTCAAGGCGATTCCGGACCCCCCCCGCCTTTCTACCTTTAAGCGGAGGGGGGGGGGGGTCTGGAATCGGGGGCGCATCTCTTCAATGGTCACGATCGGAGCGCCTGGATCAATGGAGCTCAAGGCGATTCCGGACCCCCCCCCGCCTTTCTACCTTTAAGCAGAGGGGGGGGGGTCCGGAATTAGGCGCGCATCTTCCCAATGGCCGATATCAAAGAGTCCGGATCAACGACGCTCAAGCGATCCCATCCTTCTCAACTACTCTGTTTTAATCAACGTGGGCCCTTCTCCCCAGTTTCCATGTGTCCCCCCATCTCCACTCTTTTAGTCCATCTCATCATCCACTCACCACCTGCCACGTGTTCCGCTCCCTTCCACGTTAGCCTCCCACTAAAAGTGTGTCCATTATATCTCATCTCTTGTCCCCTCCGCTTATTTCCTTCCGCCATGTGTCTTCCCCTATAACCTCTCTCACACCTCATCACTTCTTACCCCACCCTCACAATGTTGGCGCCACCACTCCCATTATGCGCCCTATCCTTCGCACTGGCCAGCACGCCTATTCATCAGGTAGTTCAGTTAATCCAGGTGGCAACACGAGGGGCCGTCCAGGTCCCAAAGGTGTTGAGTTGGCCGGGCCATCCTCAATCCCAATGAAGCAGTTATTGAGGTGGTTGGTGGTGGTTAGACATCACCTCTGCCATAATGGGAAAGTCCGACGATGAATTAAGAGCACGTCGATTCGCCCACGGAACTGTCAGAAGTTCGATTGCGTCTGCCACAAGTGCACGATCACTCAGAGACTGCAAGAGCAGGTTGTTAGAAGCCATGCAGACGTAAATTTTTAATGCAACGTCTCGATTTTGTTGATGTTGTTGTTTTGAGTATATGTAGGCATTTTCACCATTTTTGTATCTATCGATGGTAGAGCAAAGCTCCCGACTGTAAAGTTTTAACAACCATTCTAGTTTCCTGGTTGTGCATTTGCATCTGAGATTTCTTGTTTTATGACAAACAGTTTCCTTACTCCATCTATGTTTTCGTCTCATACCAGAGAGTTCATGATCAAATGATTCGAATGAATTGTTACAGTTATGTTATGATAAAGGATTTGTCGTTGCATTATTGTATTCCCTGGTCTTCTGCGTTCGAATATAAGAGGATATTGTGTTTGGACACTTTCTTCTCTAGTCTGTTAGGAACCTGATGTTTACGACAGAACCTCGCACTCTTCTCATACAAGTCTTCCCCCTGGTCACCCTTATTGCAACTCACTGTTTGAAGTTTATCTAAGACCTCACTTGCCTATGCACACCTGGCCTAGTTTCAGAGTTGAGGTGCTATTGTTCTGAGTTTGTTTCCATTTGATCATCCCTTTATAAACAAGCTGTGACATTAAACTGATGGGTGTTGGGCTCTGCTCCTGCAAGCAATCTAGGAGTGACTTCTGATGCTAACACATTCCAAGTACATGTATATGCAACAACCATAGCACTTGGAGCTATTTTGGCGTAGACAGGAATGGGAGACTTGGATCACCCTATAGAATTTGCGAGAAGAAAGCTATCACAATCATAACATAACTATAACACCATAGAGAGGGAAGGCCTAGCTATGGTCTATGCACTACAAAAGTTCAGACATTACTTATTGGGAAAACACTTTAATATGTTCACAGATCAATCAACCCTTAAATACCTAGTCAACAAGCCAGTGTTGGGGGCGAGAATCTGTAGATGGTTACTACTGTTTCAAGAATTTGATTTTGAAGTAATAGTCAAGCCAGGAAAATTAAATGCAGGACCTGACCACCTATCTAGGGTTACAAACAGAGAAGAACCTAAAAATTTAGAGGAAAACTTTCGAGACACACATCTATTTTCATTCCATATTGCTGATGAATACTTTGCAGATATTATTCAGTACTTGAGAATAGGTATTGCACCACCAGAATATAACACTGCACAGAAGAAAAATCTAGTAGTCCAGGATGTAGACTATCAACTGATCGCATGACACTTATACAAAATGGGTGCAGATAGCATCTTGTGAAGATATGTGCTAGAAGATGAAAGACCAAGAGTTGTAACAGAAGCCCATGAGGGAATAACAAGAGGACATTACGTAGGAAAAGCTACTGGGAAGAAGATATTGCGTGCAGGACTATGGTGGCTGACCATTCACAAATACTCGAAGGAGTACTCCCAGAGATGCGATGTCTGTCAAAGGGTTGGTAAACCCAATAGAAGGGATGATATGCCATTACAACCACAGGTAATGTTGCAGGCATTCGATAAATGGGAAATAGAATTTGTGGGAACAATCAACCCACCAACAAAAATAACATGATAAAGGTACATTATCACTGCGACAAAATACCTGACAAGATGGGTGGAAGCAACATCGGTGACGGATTGCAACACAAAAAAAACAATACACTTCCTATTTGAACAAGTAATCACTAGATTTGGGTGCCCAAGAGTTTTGATGAGTGACCAAGGCACACACTTCATTAACAACACTATCAATGCTATGAATGAAGAATTTGAAGTCCATCATCAGAAGAGCACACCATATCACCTACAGGAAAATGGCACAGTAGAATCATTTAACAAAATTCTTGAGAATGCGCTGACAAATATATGTAATGTCAATAGGGATGATTGGGACCTCAAAATACCAGCAATACTATGGGCCTACAGAACTATGTGCAATAAGTACTTGATAGGGAACACACCATTTAAACTGGTATATGGACAAGAAGCAATGGTGCCATTAGAATTTTTGTTACCCAGTTTGTGCATAGCAACAATCACACACATGATGGAAAGAGGCACAGTACAGGAGAGACTAAATAAACTAATGACCATGGAGGAAGATCAGATCCTAACAAGATTCCACCAACAAGTTCATAAAGCAAGGGATAAATCTTGGCATGATAGACACATCAAGAAGAAGACTTTCAAGGAAGGAGATTTAGTGTTGATGTATGACAATAAATCCATTCAACAACCAGAAAAAATATGAATACATTGGTTAGGACTGTACAAAGTAAAAACTATCATAGATGGGGGAGTTGTATAGTTGAAAGACTTACTAGGCACAAAAATTAGAGGGATGATCAATGGGAGCTGACTGAAGCTGTACAAGGACAGTCGACCACCCATAACTTAAAAATTCACCACGCAAAATAAAAATAAAAATGGTATTAACCAAGGTATAGTGCAATGAAAGGAGAAGGAGTACCATGATTGGAATACAAACCCAGCGAGGACAAGACCAATGACCAGGTCAAAATGGAAACAAGTGGGAAAAGTAATGACAACAAAAGCAGTATGAAATGATGAAGGCATGCCGAATTGAATGTCAGAAAGGACCAATGAGACGCCACATTAATCGCACCAACTAGAGATGACAAGGGAGAGTAATGGAAAGTACAATGGAATCATAGGTTCATTAAATCCATCATAAAGTTAGTGTCTTTGACAAGATTCATACGATTCCCATACAATGCAAGGACGCAGGAGAAAATAACCTATTGCGAAAATAGAAGAGAGAGAGAGAGAGAGAGAGAGAGAGAGAGAGAGAGAGAGAGAGAGAGCATATGAAGCACAAAAGAAAGTTCACAGACATTGCAGAAGCTACAGAGCTTGGTGAACAATCAACATTCACCACCATGGAACCATCGAAGTAAGCAGAACTAGGCTAGACTACCAGACACTCCATAGTTAGAACTAGGGCATAGGTTAAATCGTAGGAAAGTGAACAACAACTGCAAGAGATCATCAATATCGACAAAATCCCATCACCAGATACAACACCGATGAATCCCAAACCTGTGATAGAAGAAACCCAACATCCAACATCTGAGGGCATGAATGTGGATATGCTGACAGATGAACAAGAGAACTAGAACTAGGGCACATGAACCATGAAGGAGGCACAACCAGAGAACCCTTAAGTAGCTCCAAGATTCAATGGGACGACTACAAATAAGGCAACAACAGTTGAGCCAGACGAATCTCAAAAAACCGTGTCAGACCACCAACATGAAGGAATAGTGGAAGATGTCACGGGTTGGCCAGAATGGTTTGTTGACGTATGACCACCGGAGGCTGGAACCTCGAGTCATCTGCTATAGAAAAAGGATAAGCAACAGGTACCTAGGTCACCATGCAAGCAACCCATCGCAACCATTGTTTTTCCGCGTATACTAGATGGGGTACAGGTGAAATCAGACTTCATGGTTCATGTTGAGAAGCTAAAATACTTGGACCATGATGTAACAGACACATACAAGTTCCCAAAGTTTTCAAAGAAAGTCTACCTACAGACTGTGGGTCTGGATACATTTAGGGAACCAATTAATCAACCACTCCAGTGGGCAGTGGGATTGTCAAAAGCATGGATTTTAGGTTTGCTAGAGATACCACACTTTGGAAGAGGGAAGTACACAAATAGTTGCATCAAACAATTGATGGAGGTCACACATGGCGGGGATATATGGTTGGACAAGCTCGTATCGATAGACGTAGAGCTCATTGTGCACATTACAGGGTTGCCATCCTGGGGCATGGATCCTGCGCAATTTATCGACGACAAAACAAAGGAGAAAGAACTCATGAAAGTGATGAAGAAGAAATATGAGACTGACAGGGGGATGCGAGGAATCATCATCAAAAGGATCAATGATTCTGTGACACAAATGGCCAAAAAATTCATGGTCTGCAAGCTATTAAGAAAATTCTGAAAGGAGAATGTCTCGATGGGGGTTTTCACAGTTACAACTTAGTGTGTTGAGGGAACCACAGTTAGTTGGATCCTTTATCTTTTGAATCTGTTTCTGGATGACTGCAAGGATGCACAGGATCTGGGAACAAAATTTCATTATTCATGGCTACTCATGCTGATAGCCATCATGAGATGGAAGGAACTGAATTACACATTTTTCGCCACCAAACCCAAGCCGAATCATGGATCAAGATATTTGTCACTTGGCACCACATCAGATGCCAAGCACAGGAAGATGAATGCAACGGTATTCGAAGGACACCTTCGTGACCTACAGGAGACCATCATGAATCTATGGAGAATAATGCCACAGGATGCCACATACTATTGGGACATTGCCAACTTCAAGGCCACTTGACATGCGATGTGGATACAAGCGTGGAAGGACCCCAATAAACAGTGGCTACAATTGCGCTACTGCATCACGGGGGGTGACATTGATATGGTTATCAAATATTAGGAGAACGAATGGTAGATCCCAGTCCTCACCCAAGACATACCTACAGGGACAACAAAAGAGGAGACAGGGCAGGAAGAAACACAGACTCAGGAAGTCCCAGTGCCCAAGAAGCGAAGGATAGGCTAGACCAAAACAAAGTAGATAAATGAAGGGACAACTAAGACAGGGACCCATAAGGGGAAGAATAATAATACATAGATAGGCTAAGAACAATAGAAACAGGCCGAGGCAAAACATGGGACTACACCAAGTCCCAATCCATAAGAACCAGGCCTGACTAAGAGACCAACTACTCAGACGGGGGGTGCACGCAAGAAGATGAAGGTGTAGATAACACCTCCAGAATACATGATCATGGATGATGATGTAGAAATGATAGCCCAAATGGTTCATGATTGTATATCTGAGGACTTTGACAATGCTGTGCACCACAGGGATAGAATTCAATAGGAGCTGGTAGACATGCAACAATTCCTCAAGCAAATCGGGGAAGCGCAGGAAGCAAGAAGTAGCATAGGAAGAGGGCTGTCAACATCACATACAGGAGAAGAACTTGAAGCAAGTGAGAAACATACAATCCACACACTACCACAACCGAGTGCAACATTCCACATTACACCCAACATGCTATGCATGGATGAGATCTTGGGGAAGACACCCCTAAAGGACTTAGCTCAAATCCAATTGGTATTTCCATGGATACCATCCAAAGATCTACACAAATTACAGGTTATCATTACCCATGAGGTACAGTCTCGTGCACGCACAGACATAACCGAATTACAACAGGAAAAGGATAAACAGGACGCGTTGGAATTGATATATGAGAAATCCAAGCTCGAGACCCAAGAGGAGAGGGAGCATGCAAATGGATTGGAACAAAAAGTGGCCATAACTTATGAGAAGATTCCAAAGACCGCACAGAGAGATGAACTCACAACAACAGAGAATATTGATTAGATTGCGTAGGAAATGATCAATATTAGAAGGAGATCGAGAATCTCCATGAGCAGCTCACACCTACCACTCCACCAGAGGTAAGAGAGAAAAGGAAGCAAGAGGTAACAAAGAAACTACAGGAGATAGAGCAACAGGTCAGCGCAACAACCGACTTGTTCAATAAAGCAACACAACTTTGGATGAAGCTAGAAGAGGATCAACAAGTCCAGCAGTGGGACATGGAAGAAGAAAGTATAAGTGCAGCTATCCAGAACCTCAAGCAGAGGTAGAATACAATGTCCATCAAAGAGTGCATCAAAGGGGTGCAGGATATGAAGAAACTACAAGCATAACTCACCATTGTGCAAATGCAAAAAAAGGAGTGTCAGGCTCAAATGGAACTGCTCCAAGAGCACGTAGCGTAAGTCATTGCACACAGGTAGAGGAAGCCAAGACATATATAGCACAAATCTAGGAAAAGTGCATGGGGCTGATCAGTGACGAGATTACAGTCCATATAGTAGACACACTCAAGGAGAAGACCGCACAGGTTCAAACACAAGCAACATAGCTCAAGGAGAAGTTCTAGGTGATCACAAGGGAGATCGACGAAACACACATAGGTTAGGTGGCTTGGGATGAGCCACATGTCAGTTTTGGGGGCCTGCTAGAAGTAAGACAAAGTGGAAAGAAAGGTGATTTTGGGAAAGAAGGCATGCACAAGGAAAGAAACAACTGGAAGGAAAAGCAGCACAAACACATGCATAGAATACCTAACGACGTTAAGGTTAGGGTTTTGGAAATATATTGTAACGGATAGCGAGCTAGGAATATATAAATATAGATACCTAGGTCGCATAGAGAGAGCTAGCAGAGAGAGATATAGAGATATGAAGAGACGAACGTGAGGATCAGGGATGATTTTAAGGATGGAAATTTATTTTAAAATGTAGAAACCTTGGCGAATATTACTAATCCTTCATATGTCAACTATAAATGTTTGGCGATATTTTTGTAAAAATATTCAAATTTATAAGTATTTTATATAGTTTTTATAAAATTTTGGCAAATTTTAAGGTAAAATAATTTTATCCTATATAATTTGGGCGAATCATTTTTAAAATAGTGAATCTTGTTTTTGGAAAAACCATGGAAAATTAGCCCATGAGAGAAGTTTATCCCCTAAAATCATCCCTCCTAGATGCTATGTATTTTACTGTATGACCCAATTTTGGAAGCTGTTGAGCTAGAGAGGATTGAGGACGGTAGATATTGAGGATTAGATTGCATACTGAGGAAGCCTGGTGCGATATACTCCACCTCATAATAGATATTAACCCAACTAAGAAGAGTTGTAAAGTGTGCGACATTGTAGTTTCATAACGACTATAATAAAAGAGCCAAGAGCTAGATCTTTGTGAATGTAGCCCTAGGGGGGTGGGGTGAACCATGGTAACACCTGTGTAATGTGATTGATTGCATTTCTTTATTGTCTTCAGTAGATATTGTTATTCTAAATGAATTAGTTGTTATATTCCCCACATAATCGTAAATGATGGTGTATTGCGTTAATAAGTTACACTAGAAACCACAACATACAGTTCTCAGATATCCCACTCAATCTCAGGCTATGAACACATGAGTATTGAAGCCACCCATTAAGACTATATTGGGTGAGACGATGCAGTGCACCCTATGCATTGTGTTGCCTTCTGGTTTACTAGGAGGGTCGATAGTTTTAAAGGCTTTGTTGGAACCCCAAACATACATGAACCCTGGGTCACTCTTTACAAAATCAAACATGATATATATAAGTATAAACCAACAATGAGCTTCACTGGAATGAAATGGGAAGCTTTGGTAAGATTTTCTACCACTACCATGATAGACTCATGCTGCTTGGATGTTATGGGAAGTTTAGTGATGAAGTCCATTTTTACCACTTGCCATTTCCACTTAGGGATGGGTAATGGATACAAAAACCCAACTGGGTGTCTATGCTCAGCCTTGACCTTTTGACACTCCAAACATTTGGCAATGTACTCAACACATTCTTTCTTCATGCCTAGCCAATAATATTGGCTCTTGACAACTGCAATAGTTTTCTAATACCCCGGGTTTCCAACATAAGGTACATTATGCATTTCTCTCAATATTAGATCTTTCAATTCTTGGGAATTGGGTACATAAATTCTGCTTCTGTACATGATAATTTCATCCTTTCCCAGCTTGTAGTCCTCAATTTTCTTCTGCAAAATATGTTGTTGTAATTTTGCCATTAATTCCATGTATTGCAAATATGATTTTGCAGCTTCTAAGATTCTGTATTTCAAATCAGATTGGTACATGCTAATGGGTGTATGTTATAACCCTAAATTGCACCACACATGCTTACCTGGCATCAGGCCAACTCATTGCCCTTCATTGCCAAAGCCATGCTGAACAACTCTTCTAAAAACTCCATTTTTAAAAAAGCATCCGCTGGCAGGCCCACTACAGCCCGC
>ML786262.1:311727-328219 GCA_009831015.1 Picea engelmannii | reverse complement strand
GGTAGAAAGTTAAAGGTTAAATCTGAAGGGTCATGATCTGCATATAGGCTTAGAACCCTAGCTTATTAGTCCGTAGGGTAAAATACCCAACAACAGTGTAGCATGCAACTCATGCACTCTTCTTCTGAGTGCATCAACCACCTTGTTCTCTTTCTTTGCGATATGTTTTATATCAAAGTCATATTCAATGAGAAATTTCAACCACCTGCTTTGCTTGACATTTAGAGTTGGTTGTCTGAATAAATATTTCAAACCATGATGGTCTATCCTTAACTCAAACATTTTCCCCATAAGGTAGTGCCTCCAGTTTTTCAAGGCATGCATTATGGATTCCAAATCCAAATCATGAGTAACATAATTCCTTTCATGGTCCTTCAACTTCCTTGATTCATAACATACAACAAACCCATTTTGATTGAGGAGTCCACCAAGTTCTTCTTTGCATGCATCTATGCATTCAATGAAGTCTTCATTTGGATTAGCATTCCTTAATATTGGAGCACTGGTTAATAATTGATTCAAGTGTTGGAAACTATTTTCACACTCCAATGGCCACTAAAACTTCACTCCCTTCTTTTGCAAGGAAGTGATCAGGTGTGTAATCTTTGAGAATCCTGCCATAAATATTCTATAGTGGCCTGCAAGGCCCATGAAGGATCTGACTTCAGTCACATTATTAGGTGTTTACCATCCTATAATGGCCTCAATCATTTTAGGATCCACTGCTATCCCTTCCTCTAATATAATATGCCCTAAATAATGAATTTGGTTCTAATAAAATGAGCAATTTATCAATTTGGCATACAACTGATGCTCCCTTAATACTTGTAATACCATCTTCAAGTGTTTCTCATGATCTTCTTCCAACTTGGAATATATAATAATGTCATCCAAAAATACAATGACAAACTTATATAAGTATTCTCTAAAAATACCATTCATTAAACACATGAAGATGACTGGTGCATTTGGTAACCCAAATGGAACCACTGTGAATTCATAATGACCATACCTTGTTCTAAATGAAGTCTTGTTGATGTCTTCATATTTAATTCTTACCTGATGATATCCTAACCTGAGATCAATCTTGGAGAATATTTTTTCATCATTCAACTGATCAAAGAGATCATTGATCCTTGGAAAAGGATACTTATTCTTTACAGTTACTTTGTTCAACTGCCCGAAGTCAATACAAAGTCTCAATGTTCCATCCTTCTTCATCACAAATAATACTGGAGAACCCCAAGGTGAAACACTTGGGCGTATATACCCCTTCTTCAGAATCTCTTCAAGTTTCATTTGCAACTCCTTTAATTATGGTGTACTCATCCTGTAAGGGGTCTTGGATACTAGAGTTGCTCCAGGCATCAGATTTATAGAGAAATCAATATCTCTTTTTGGGGATAATCATAGTATTTATTTAAATACATATTTGAGCTCCTTTAGGACTTCATAATATTCAATATTTGACACCTTATCCTTAGGTGTCTCTTCCATATGAGCTGCAAATATTTGACACCCTTTTTTGTAACTTTTCTTTAGCTGCAATGCTAAAATTTCTTTGACAGTTATGGCCTTGGGAATTCCTTGCACTGTCCTTAGGTTCCCTTTTTTATCCCAACAAGTAAATGATTTATTATAATAGTCTAGGTTAGCATGATGTTGGTCCAACCAATCCATACCAATTAGATAGTCATAGGAACCTAAATGCAAGATGTTCAAATATTCCTTGGTGCTTAGTCCATTCATGTCCACTGAGCATGACTTAACCATCTCATTAACTTTTCTTTTGGCTCCAGTATCCAACTACACCAACCAAGATTTTCCATGCTTTCTTCTTGGCAAATGAAATCTTTCCACCATATTAGGATCTATATAACTATGACTAGCTCCTGAATCAATTAAAATTGCAATGGTTTGGTTGTTGATCATACCTTCCACTTCAATCATGTGTGATTGAAACTCAAATTTCTTGTTGTCCAGGGCTACATAGATCTTGGATACATTCCTGCCCATGTCCTCCACAGTTTCATCTTGTTGTAAATTGTTAACAATCCTCACTTTTGCACCTCTGTGGGGACAATCTCTATACATATGATTTCTCTGAAAACCCCAACATTGAGTAGGTGGTTTCCTTGGACTTTGTCCCCCTGTCTCAATCATTCCGAGCTCTCTAGAAGTTGACTGTCCCTGAGGACTATTTCTAAAGAATGGTGGCTTATTCCCCTTCTTCCTCTGTTCCATCTTGTACTTCTTCTTGTCTTCCCAAGTTTTTTGGAAAGTTGACTTTCCTTTATGCCGATCATATAGGAATTTAGCTCTCCTTATGGTCTCCTCCAAATTTTTGGGATCATCATATTGTATCTTGTCACTGATGAATGATGACAGCCCACTCAAATTCCTATGAATCTTAACTGTCTCATCCTTGATGAAGGAGACATATTTTAACATTTCTAAAAAACTTCTTTCTTATTCATCTATGGTCATACTCCCTATCTTGAGTTCAAAGAACTCCATTTTCTCGTCATAATGTCTCTTAGTCAATTATTTCTTTTGAAAATACTTCTTGAATTCCTTCCAAGTAACATTTTTCTCTTTAATGTGTTGCACTTGCACAAGTTGGTCCCACCATATGGATGCCTTTCCTTTGAGTTGATGGATATCAATTGGATATCAATTCTTCCTTCTGCATGTGAAGAATAATTATGTAATTGAAAATACTTTCTCATGCCTAGAAACCATGTCTCTTCATCTTTATCCTTCTTGTGCTCACCTTCAAATGTAGGAGGTTTGATTTTGTTCATTTCTCCTTGCATTTCATTCACTACAGACCTCTTCTTATGCTTCCTTATAGGGGGTGGAATTGAGCTACTATGTTTTGTCCTAGTATAATTCCTTGGGGAGTGATGGTGACATCTGCTAACACTTCTTGTTCTACCTTTCTCATCAGGAGACCCGTGACTTCCTGATTTTCTTGAGCCATTCTCCTTATCCAATTTATTTTCTATTATGTCCAAGCTCTGCATTAACTTCATGTTGAAGTCTTCCTACTGCTCCTTGTCTTTCATAAGCCTTTCATTATTAGCTTTATGACTTTGGAAATATTTTTTCAAAATTTTAATGGTCTCTACCAAGTTCATGTTTTCTTCCTTTCCTTCTCCATGTCCATTTGAGTTTGTACCTTCATTACCCATATGGACATCCATCCCTATGATCTCATCTTCCTGGCTATACACCCCCTATGTATCTTCCATGAATCGACACTCTGTGTTGATCCTGATCTGTTCTAGTTAATGTTAACTCTACAAAATGTGCAACCAACAGAACTTTGTTAGGCTAATTGCTTTAATAAATTCAAGAAATTATGCTCAATTCCGGTTCCATAATACATCATAATTATTTCTTCTGATTTTCCTGAAAAATTTCCTACTGAGGTCATTTTTCTGAGTGAGTAGTTATATTCTACTTTTCAAGTTGTTTCCAACACCTGCTTCCATGCTCAATTCTGATTTTTGAGCAGAAAGTTATGAATATTTGAAAATTGTGCTTCCTAGAAGGTAATCCATGTACAATTCTTCTTCTTTCTCAGAGACGAATTGGTTCTTGGACCTGTGATGGATCCTGTCTTTAGGTTCATAGGTCCTTTTTACTTCTTTAGATGCAGGTCCGTACAAATAAGAACCCCAAAGACTCCTTCTCTAAGCCCCTTTTTGTCTTTAAAACAATTTTCGGGCACTAGACCTTTTTCCTTCAGCTCTCAATCCCATGTGACCACGACTATGATCATGAGCTTAGCTGAAAGGAACTTATTCAAAGCTTCAGGGCTTTAGAACTTTGGGCTTCAGAAATTTTCATAGCACCACACTTTACTTCTCCCGAACGTTGAACTGGCGAACTCCAGGAGAGGCTCTTCGGAGCTTCGTGCTTCGAAGGTCCTTATACCATTATACCTTAATTCTTCTGAACACTGAATTTATGAATTCTCGGGCTGACATTTCAAAGTTTTGTTACTCCACCGCTCCATTGCTTTGGGCTTCAGAATTTTGGACCACACCCCACACTACATTCCTTGAACACTGAACTGGTGAACTCCCGAAGAAGCTCTCCGGAGCTTCGCGCTTCAGAGGTTCTTGCAAATACAAACTCCCATATCACCGAATTCCAAATCTCTAAACTTACATAGTATCATCAGCAACCATGCACCAGGAGGTGCTATGTGTCGAAAATATAGAGAGAACACGTGGCCCAATCTATGAGTGACATGTGTCAAGTTATAATTGGCACAAAAGGTCTATAAAAAGAACAAAACAAGATGACATGTGACATACATAAAGTGGGTCCACATCACACTAGGTGACATCATCATGCCACATCACTATGGCGCTCCGGGACTTTAAGACCCCAAGCTTCAAAGGTTTCTTCTACAACACACTTTAAAAATCCTGAACACTGAACTTTTGAATTCCCAAACAAGTGTTCTCCGAAGCTTCAGAACTTCAGGGATACGGGACTTTGGAACTCCGAGCTTCGAAGAACTTCCAAACATAACACTACAAATCTCTCGAACACCGAACTTTCGAATAGGTGCTCCCCAGAGCTTCGGGACTCCGACGCTCTGGGACCTTAGAACTTTAGGATTCAGAGGATTTCACACTAGAACACTTTAAATCATCTGAACACTGAACTGGAGGACTCCCGAGCCGTCGCTCTCCAACACTTCGAGACTTCAGGCTTCGAGAGAATTCTCAACATAACATTACAAATCTCCCAAATGTCGAACTTCCAAATTGTGCTTCTCTAGAGTTTTGGGACTTTGACGCTTCAGAGCTTTGGGATTCAGAAGTTTTCACTGTTGATCACCACCCAGCTACCGAACACTGAAATTATAAACACTTTCTAATATATGGACACATGTCCCGAAACATGAACATGCCGGATTGGTTCCAGACTTTGGGACTTCAGAGAAAACTCCACTCCATGCAACCACAACCAGATTTCCTTGGAGTGTTGAACCACTTGGGGGATCCAACAACCTACCTTCTCTCAAATGATCTATGATGTAGATTCACTATGAGACTTCATATCTTCAAGGATTTTTCCTCCTTTCTGTCAAAGAGTTAAAAATTTTTGAAGCAACGAAGTCCAAAGGAGTTGAGGAGTTAAACGCCGTGCACCTTTTCCCATATATGATGAATTTGAAGGATTCAAACCATTCCTAAATATATCCTATGGCCATTATGGTTTCCACTGCTAAACCTCCTGAGATTTCAAACATAGTTAAGGTGTGCTCTCAGCGCCCTCTTGACACTCATGGACGATATGAAAATTGAATTTTGTCCATTTCGACAACAAATCTATTTGAATTTTTTGTTTCAATTTCCACTTACACGGCCCATCTAGGCTTAGTGTTGAAAAATGGGGCTATGATACCAAATTGTAACACACCCATCCTTAAACCTGCTGGGCTATGCCACACAAAAACTCTTGTGGAACTGTATAAATTGTAACATACTTGGCCACCCAGGCTGGGCCATGCCACTTCATTAAAAAAATAATTTCATTTGTATAAATATATATACAACTTAAGTAGACAAACATATTATGCTAATACACAGATTCATGTGGAAATAACAATAAAAATATACATGCAACATACATAGGTAAAACCCATAAACATAAGCACATGTATAAATACACAACATGTAAATTGATGCACAATTTATACTTATCTTTTATATATGGCCACCAACTACGTCCAGACCTTCCACGATCCTCCTAGCCTTAGACCATGCTCCTCAAAACTCTCAGCAGTGGCTCACCTCCAAGCTGTGACTAAACTCCACCCCTGTAAAGGGATTCCTAACTAGGCTGAGACAATACATACAACATGAAGGATTTCATCCCTGGTGTTATCACATAGAATTGTCGGGTCAAAAAGTATTTTAGTTTTTTATTTTGAGTCATAGGTGTTCATTAGGTTATAGGTTTTATGTCTCTTTTCCATAGTCATTTTTCATTTGTTTTGGTATTAAAATCTAAGATTAGTGTGGCTTCAATCTAAAGAGTCATTGGGTCATGTCTAGCTATCATAACATTTGGATAAAACCTTCATGAGTCACATCTTTCAAATTCTCCATCATCATTGTGACATGTCACTTCCTCCATGCTGTACGATGACCCCTCTTTTTAACACGTTTACTCGTTAAGATGTCAAATCAAATATGATTTGTATGCTACCAACTCAATAGGAGAGTTCACAATTCTTTCAAATGTACAACTTGCATTCATAGCCATCATGGCATTTATAGGTCGTGTAAACTGAATATCTCCTTGTTTTTAGAGATTATTTTTTAAATCATATCCAGGGATTATGTCATGAATGATTTTAATTATTTTCTCCAAGTGTACAAAGCATTTTTCATCTCGGCGTCGCAAACTAGTGCTACAGACATGCGCTATGAACTCGACGTTGAGAATTGGCTGAAGAAGGTGAGTTGGAGGTTGGGAAACTTGAAGACACCATTGTGCAACCTCAAAGATACCAACTTTCAAATCAAGGCCACCAGGTACTCCATGAGAAGTTTCACCTTATTTGAAGGTTAGAAAAGGGTTGGTTATCCATTTTTCCTTTTGGGTGTTGTAAACTATCTTATTTATTTGCTAACAAGTTCCCAAACCCATTTTGATGTACTCTGAAAAATTCTCATTGAACTTGAAGTATCCCTGGGTTTAGGCCAACTTTACCACCATCCATTTCGCCTGCTTTTCTTACCTTTCCCAAGTGTTGCAAAACACTGCCCTGGCACTGCGAACTTTGTGCAAAAAACCCAGTGCTGTGAACCCTTTGTTCCCACACCTTTTACGAAATTTTGTCTTCACCAAATTCATCAACTGAATTGCACCCCTATCTGGTCTGCAATGTAAAATTGTTGACATGTGAAGTTAACCTGAGTTTTGTAAAGAATAGTAATTTGGTGAACAAGACCTGTCTTGCAACGATTTGTTCCGTTTTCCCTTCATGATATTTTTAGTAGTCTTTCCTTCATCTTCCTAAATGAAAGCTACCTTTCCTTATTCCTGGAGGTCAAATGAATTGAGAAACAAATAGGTTTTATACAAAACTAGCCTATTAAGAAAATTTATCCATTAAAACCCTAATCCCTTGTTTTCCTTGTTTTACCTCTAGAATTATTAAATCTTGTGGTAAGGTTTTTCTACAGTCAACATTAATGGATACTCCACAACAAAGGAAGGCTCACAAAGGAGGGGGAATTGTGAAAATAGATCCCTATGATATGCATAATTTTGATTCTGAACCCTTGATCAAGGAAGTTTTCCAAAGAGTAGGCTGCATTAATTTTTGTCAAAAAATGCAGAGAGGGCACCCAGAGGTGGCTAGGGAGTTTTCCTTTAATTTTGATGGGACCAAACCTAAGGTTGGGATATTGGAATTTGAGGTATCTGAATTATCCTTCTCAACAAAAAATGAGATACCTAACACTGGTGAGAGATGGTTCAAGGCCATGACCCTGAATGATGCTTTCTCCAAGGAATTCCTCAAACCATAATACCAAGGGGACAATTTGTCAAAGGGAGTGCCTAGGAACCATATGATGGAGGGTTTTGATAAGATATTGAAGGTGATTCAAAGATATTTTACTTGTGAAGGGAGATTTAACATGATATATCAATACCATATAAGGCTTCTGCTACACTTTACAGGTAAGGATACCATGAATCTGCCTTTCTACTTGTTTAGAAGTATTGAAAAAATGTCTGACACGGTTCAAGCTAAATCAAAAGAAGTTGATACAAGTGTCTTCCATTCAAGCATTATAAAGATGATGGTAATGGATGAATTGAGAAATAAAAACATGAATTGGGAAGCATTTATTACCTCTTCACACTTCCATCTAAACGTTTCTCCCACTCCACAGTCTAAAATGCAACGCCCTCTTCATATTGACAAGACTGTAAATTTAGAAGTGAACAAGAAACAAAAGAGCAATAAGACTACTAGAGATGATAAAGAAACAAAGGATCATGAATGAGGAGGATCTTCACAGTCTTCACAGAGATAAGCTTCACCTATTCCAGATCCCAGTCCAGTAGAGGTTCCTTCAACTAAAGCTATAGGTTTTAGAGTAAGGAAGCTGGTGTTTCCTTCACCTAGTGTAGCTGACAAGGTCAAATCTAGGAGGCCTCTTACCAGAGAAAAAACCAAGCAAAATATACCTGTAAAAATGATGCAGTAGGAGCTTCATCCCAAAGGAAAGGTAAATCCATAGCTGTTGAGAAGCCTGTTGAAATTATTGACACCATCACTCCTCAAAAGGAGAGAAATCATACATTTAAGAGGCTCAAAAGACAACTTAAAGAGGTAAGGGATAAATTTGATGAATTGAAGAAGGGGGAGTTGGTTGCAAAGAAGAAGCTTAATGGACTCATGGACATGTATCGTGAAATTGTTAACAAGGACATATTTTTAGCTAAAAGGTTTCGACCTCTCCATAGGTAGCTCATAAACTTATACAGAAAAAACAAAGCCTACCAGGCTCAAATCAGAAAGTTAAAGATGGAGCTGCAAACTTTCAAATAGGAGCTAGCCAAGAAGAATTTGGATATCTTAGCCAAAGTTGCAACTAGGAGGAGCTCTAGAGTCAGAAAATGAAGAAGCTGAAATTCCTTAAACAATATTAGTTTTGATAATTTACTATTTATGTATCTTTGAAATTTTTGAGGATGGTTAAGCCTTATAAATCATTTTTAAGATGGAATTATCTCTTCAAGTCATATACCATATTATATTACCCTTGTCAGGAGTCTGTTCTGCTTGTTTCCCTAGTGGTCTACTTAGAAGGAGTCCTCTCCTGGGAGGAGGTGGAACTTATTTTTTAACTAAAGAGACCTGGTCTTCTTTACACTCTTTCATCTAGAATTCTATCGTTTTATCTTCTTCAAAATTTTCAACTAAGGTTCGTTTGGCAACCCTCTTCACAAACATGGAAATAGAAGTTGGGAGCGCATTAACATATACTTAGATTTGAAACTCCTGAGTTGGTTTGGCTTCAGGTTGGAATTTTTTTAATATGGTTGTGAATCTTTGATTGAAATCTTTAACCTTCTCTTTTGAGCTCATGGTGGTGACGAACAACTCAGCCATCAGAGCTCCCATAGTAGTCTCTTCTGCAAAATTATCTAGAAAATATTTTTGAAACTTTGTCGAGCTAGCTATGGATCATACATGTAAGTTAAAATACCATGTGGAGGCCGAGTGTAACACACCCACTACGGGAACTAAGATTTTTCTCCTTTTTCTTTCTCCTTCATTATCGAGGGGCAGAGTTTTCGAATTCCTGCGAGGTTCTAGCGTAGGCTAGGTCTTCCAATCAAGACCTTCACCAAACCAATTCACTAGTTCTTTCGTTGAAAATACGTCGTGTACAATTCATGCACCAAGTGTGGGATTCACTTCCATGTGTCCATCTGTTGTGTCCCTGGGCTAAGCTAAGAGGCGCCTTTCGCATTTCGGGAATTTGGAAACTGGGAGTTCAAAATGAAAGGGAGTCGAGTTCTTCGACTCTTCAAACCCCGAAACCCGAAATCCTATTCACACCAAGCTGCTTCGGGATTTCACCGACTTCGCATACTGGGATTTCATGATATGCGAGGACAAGAGGTTTCTCACTTGAGTTTCCAGGAGCCAAAACTCTGAAACACCGATATATATATATATATATACACACATAACGCTAAGTTCATTTCAGGGTTTCGCAAGTCGGGATTTCGCGATATGCGGGGACAAGAGGTCTCGCACTTGGGTATCCTGAGTGCCAAAATGTCGAAACACCAAAATCTAGCCACGCTATACCATTTCTGGGTTTCTCATTTCAGGATTTTGCAACTGGCGAATACAAGGAACTGACCCTTAGGATTCCTGGGTGCCAAAACGCCGAAACATCAAAATCTAGCCATGCTATACCATTTCGAGGTTTCTCATTTTGGGATTTCACAACTGGTGAATAAAAGGAATTGACTCTTACGATTCCTGGGTGCCGAAACGCCGAAACATCAAACTCTAGCCACGCTATACCATTTCGGGGTTTCTCATTTCAGGATTTCGTAACTAGCGAATACAAGGAACTGACCCTTGGGATTCCCGGGTACCGAAACACCGAAACACTATATCTCATCCATGCTATTATCATTTCGGGGTCTCGCAAGTCGGGATTTCGGGACTGGCGATTACAAGAGAACTTACCCTTAGGTATCCCAGGTGCCGAAACACTGAAACATCAAGACTCCAGACACACTATGCCATTTCGGGGTTTCGCAAGTTGGGATTTCGGGACTGGCGAGTACAAGAGACTTTCCCTTAGATATCCCAGGTGCAGAAACACCGAAACACCATATCTCATCCACGCTATTATCATTTCGGGGTCTCGCAAGTCAGGATTTCGGGACTGGAAATTACAAGAGAACTTTCCCTTAGGTATCCCGGGTGCCGAAACACCAAAACATCAAGACTCTAGACATGCTATGCCATTTCGGGGTTTTGCAAGTCAGGATTTCAGGAATAGTGAGGGAACCTTCCCAAAAGGAGGTGCCTTTTTGGAAATCTAACCAAGACATTGCGTGAGTCAAGTAAATGGGACAGATCTCCTGAGAACGAACTCGAAATATGAACTTGTTCAATGTATATGTATACATATATATACATGAACCGAATATGGCCATACAAGTATAAGCATGCATCCGTCTTTTTTGATCAAACACACTAGGAAAACACTTCTATACAAAAACCATTCATGAGTGCACAACCATGAGCATGCATTCCAGCAACATTCAATTTGAAATACAGGACATAAATACTTATTAGAAAACACCAGGTGTAATGCAACTACTGAGAGGGGTGCTCATTTCCACCCAACTGTAGGCTTAGCGATTCTAAATGGATTTACCACTAGCCACCCCCGAGATAGACCACGATGCTTTGAGACTTAGTCTCTCACTTCCCGCTCGTTGAAAGTCTAGGATGAAGGTTACTCTCCTTCTCCTTTACTCATGATTCACTGTATTTCTCGGAGTTCCTTTTGTTCTCCTTCCACGATTCCTGTTGCGTGTGTATGTGTCTGTATGATCTTCTCTCCCCCCCCACTTCCACACTTATTTTCTCCTACGAGGTTCTGTGTGGAATGAAATTCCCTGTCTGATGGTCAGGTCTGAGAGCTTCTAAATATGGGTAGTTCACCCCATCCCCTCATTTACTCTTCAGGAGCCTCCCCACCTACCATCCGGGTGGGTAATTCATTTCGGGGTCTGAGAGTGAGCTTTGGTTTTCTCGATTATCAGTACTAATTTGGTTCAGTGGAAGTTAATGTAGCCACTCCCAACCCCTTCCACCACCTCTCATCAGCCATCGTGGTCTCTTTTCATCACATCCCCCTCTCATCAGTCATGCAACATATATTCATACATCATTTACATTCCTCAGACCTTTTATACTAAGGTCCGTGAAATCAAACATTCACAATCTTTGAGTTTTCCATAGTTCTTGGCCAATATAGTTATTTTTACAGACTGGGGGAAACAGGGTGTTACAATTCCCTCCCCCTTAAAGGAACATCATCCTCGATGTTCTATCTATCAATATGACATGTATGTACAGGGGAATCGGATAAGCTTGTTTCATGGCATCTTCCATTTCCCATGTAGCTTCATCTGGGCCAAAATGTTTCCACTGCACCTTTACCTGTACAATGGTTCAGTTCTTGAGTAGGGTTTCCTTTCTGTCCAGTATGCATTGAGGTTCTGGTAGGAATTCTCCCTCCGGTTCCACCTGGATCACAAACCATTCAATTATATGATTAGAATCATGTACATATTTCTTCAATAATGAAACATGGAAAACATTATGTGCTTTTACTGTGGGAGGAAGTGCTAGCCTATAGGCTACAGGTCCCACTCTATATAGAACTTCAAAGGGTCCACAATACCTAGGTGCCAACTTGGCACAGGCTCCCATCCTCAGAGAACTCTTCCTAGGCTTAACTCTGAGATATACATGGTCTCTCACCTAGAACTCTCTTGGAGTTCTCCTTTTGTCGGCGTAGCTTTTCTGTCGGTTCCGAGCGACCTTTAGATTTTGTTTTACCTGAGTCACTTGCTTTTCCATTTCTTTCAAGATGTCAGGTCCAATGGTAACTCTGTTTATGGGATTACTCCAACTGACTGGAGTGTTGCACGACCTACCATAGAGGACTTCGAAAGGACTCATCTTCAGGGATTCTTGGTAGCCGTTGTTGTAAGCGAATTCCACTAGTGGCAGGTAGTCTTCCCACTTTTTGGGTTGATGCATTACATGCATCCTGAGCATGTCTTCTAATATTTGATTCATCCTTTCCATCTGTCCATTGGTTTGAGGGTGATAGGATGTACTAAAAAGTAACTTGGTCTCCAAACCAGCCATCAATGATTTCCAAAAGTTGGAAGTAAATTTCGTGTCTCTGTCAGACACGATCTCTTTCGGCATACCATATAGTTTAAATATCTCCTTCATGAATACGTTGGCAATGTCTATTTCCTTACAAGTTGACTTGACGGGGATAAAATGAGCGGAATTTCTCAATTTATCCACCACTACCATGATGGCATCATTCTGTTTGGTTGAGGTTGGTAATCCGGTGATGAAATCCATGGAGATGGTTTCCCATTTCCATTTCGGGATTGGTAGAGGTTGTAATAATCCTACTAGGTGTCGATGTTCTTCTTTTACCTGTTGGCATTCTATGCATTTGGCTAAGTACTCAACTATGTCTTTCTTCAATCCAGGCCAATAGAATTGTTTCCTGGTGGCCGTGATCATCTTCTGGTATCCTGGATGACCAATATAGGGTATTTTGTGCAGTTCATCCATTATGAACCTCTTCAAGGCATCATAATCTAGGATATACAATCTGTCTTTGTAAGTGAGCAGACCTCCTTCCATCATCTGGTAGCCTCCATACTTTATCCCTGTGGGTTCTTGCTACATGTACGAGGTCATAGTCTGGAAGAAGGTGTCTGTCTCTTGTGCATTTTGACTCTTTCCTTGACATCTGTCTCGTAGGTGCTTACCATTGCTAGGTGAATTGTTTTCATGCTTCTTCTAAGGGAATCAACCACCCTATTTTCTTTTCCCTTAATATGTTTGATTTCAAAATCAAACTTGCTGAGGAGGGCCATCCACCTAGATTTTCTGGCATTGAGTTTTGGTTGGTCAAACAGATATCGCAATCCACAGTGGTCTATCATAAGTACAAATTTTCTTCCTAGGAGGTAATGCCTCCACATTTTCAAGGTGTGCACTATGGTGGCCAGCTCTAGATCATGGGTCACATAGTTGACTTCGTGCTCATTCAATTTTTGGGATTCATAGCAGACCACACTTCCTCCTTGCATAAGGACTCCTCCAAGCCCTTCCTTACAGGAATCTATGCACACGAGGAAGTCAGCTTCGAAATCGATGATCTTCAGCATGGGTGCATGGGTCAGTAAATGTTTCAGGGTTTGAAATATTTCTTCACATTTTTTTGTCCACGTGAATTTTGTCCCCTTCTTCTGGAGAGTAGTGATTGGACACCCAATCTTGGAGAATCCTTTTATAAATATCCTATAGTATCCATCCAAGCCCATAAAGGATCTGATATCCAAAACGTCCTTCGGGGTAGGCCATTCCATGATAGACCTGATCTTATCAGGGTCTACCGCTACCCCTTCTTCAGATAGGACATGGCCCAAGTAATGTATTTGCTTCTGGAAAAAGTCACACTTGCTAAATTTGGCATAGAGATGATGTTCTCTTAGCACTTGAAGCACAAGCCTAAGGTGTTCCTCATGTTCCTCTCTATTCTTGGAGTAAATTAATATGTCATCAAGAAAAACCAACACAAATTTGTCTAGGAATTTGCTGAGCACATTGTTCATCAAGCACATAAAAGTGGTAGGGGCATTGGTCAATCCGAATGGTACTACCACAAAATCATAGTGACCATATCTCATCCTGAAGGAAGTTTTGTGGATGTCTTCTCCCTTGATTCGGACTTGATGGTATCCATATCTCAAGTCAATCTTCAAGAATATAGAGGCACCTCCCAATTGATCGAACAAGTCATCGATCTTGGGTAAGGGGTACTTGTTCTTTATGGTTACCTTATTGAGTTGTCTGTAATCTATACATAGTCGGAGGGTACCATCTTTCTTTTTCACAAACAGAACTGGTGCTCCCCATGGAGACACGTTGGGCTGGATATAGCCTCTGTCCATCATTTCTTTCAGTTGTAATTTAAGCTCTACTAGCTCAGGTGTGCTCATCCTGTAGTGTGTCCTAGAAACTGGCACCACTCTTGGTGCAAGTTCTATTGAGAAGTCAATGTCCCTTCTCGTAGGTAGACTCGATACCTCTTCTAGAAATACATCTCTGTATTCTCTCAGTGTGGGGTGGTCTTCGAGGCTTGGTTTGTCACCTTCAATTGTTTTCAACACCTATATTGCATATAGTGGACATCCTTTTCTGCAATGCTTTCTCATTTGAAGAGCTGATATTTGTCTCACCGAGACAGGTTTTTGGATCCCTTGAAGGGTTATTCTCCTTCCTTCTTCACTTACACATTCCAAGGTTTTATGGTAACAATCCAGTTTGGCTTTATGGGTGGCTAGCTAGTCCATACCAATCAACAGATCATATGATTCCAGGGGTAATATGTTAAGGGTTGCTTGGGTGGGGAATTCGCCCATAATTAATTGGCAGGTTGGTATGACCTCCTCTACCCTTATTTTGGTGCCAGTGGCTAACTGTACCAACCATGGATTGGCATTTTGATGTGGCTATATCTTACATTTATCAACAACCTTAGGGGCTATATAACTCAAATTTGAGCCAGGGTCAATCAGAATAGACACTAGATGGTTGGTTATCATACCTTCGATTTCCACCATTGAAGCTTGGTGGTCATCTTGGTTATTATCCAAGGCTACATAAATTTTTGGCACACTCCTAGCCACATTATTGACGGTGGTAGCTTCTTGAACGTTGTACATTCTTCGACTGTTCTGTTATCGGTGCAGGCAGTCCCTTAGTAGATGTTCTTCTCCACAACCCCAACACTTCAAAGGTTCTCTCTTTGGGTTATCAGTCTTTACTGGGGCAGATCCAAAAATTTTATTTCCGCTCAAGGAGGGAAAGTTGTTATTGGATAAATACGTATGTGCGGACACAAACTAATCTCCCTAGATCCACCTGGATCTAGAACAAATCAAGATAGAACATGACTCTTTCCCTAGACTTTGATCATTGAATTAACTAGGAGGCAAGAACAAGTAACATACCTTATAATCACTTCCTATGGTCTTTGTTGCTCCTGCTTCACTCCAGTGCTCTTGTGTAGTCAAGACCAACACAACACAAACCAACCAAAGTGAAGAAAGAACAATCTATTCAACGATCAATCTATGTATATGATCAAGGAATTATATAATAAAGTGGAAATAACCTTATGGGAAAGGGACATATTACTGTATCATATTAATGGAAAGTAAAGATTACAACCTGAGCCTTGATGTCGCAAAATTCCTTTCGATGGCCCTTGGCTCTAATACACACACTTGCTCACTTGCATGAAGAAGATCAAAACCCTTATGATATCCTTGCTGGAGTTTCCAAGATGTTGTAGCTTCAATCCTTCACACAATTCTTTCACCAATTCTCCAATGAATCTTGCTTAACCTTGTTTTCTTTTGCTTAACCTTTTCCATGAGAATTCTCTCAATATATAGGAGAGAATGAATTGGTTACTTGGATAAGAATGATCCCAAAATATCAGAGAATCCCATACTAGGATAACCATTCGAATGCCATCTCATCCTTCTAGAAGATTCCCTTCTAGAAGCATCGAGAATTCATCTTTTTCCTTGCTTTGGAAAGAGTTTGCACCCTAGCAGTTCAACACAGTGTGAACTTCTCACACCCTGGGTTAAGGCAGCCTGCGAGAATCATGTATTCTCGCAGGCAAATATACTAGTAGCCTGCGAACCTCCTTAAAAAATGATATTTCTGGAAAGAGAAGAAAGTAACTTTTCTCAGGAGAAAGTTCTTATGAAGAGCCTGAGTACACAATCATCAATACATCATCATGATGACCAAAATCATGGGTAACAGAATGCCCCCCAAAGTATGAGTGTTGGAACCAGTGACAGCCGATAGACTTTGTAAGCTGCATGTGTGTGCCGAGAACCAGGAGCACACCTAATCAGAAACCTGCAAACAACCAAGCATCTGTAGAATATCATATATATATCAATTCTGAGGTAGTCATTCCCATACTCAGATCACAGACTGATGACATTATAGACATGGGTCATGGCCACCAATCATACACTATGGATCCATGCCGTCAAAATATAGCATAGCCACCGGAATACACTGTGGATCTATGCGAGAAATTTCAAATCAAGA
>ML786262.1:282823-311677 GCA_009831015.1 Picea engelmannii | reverse complement strand
TGATATCCAGGGTCTTCAATCTCGTCGCCCAAAGTACGAATCTAACCATGTGATTACATGTGTTGAAGTCGAACATGGTAGAAACCACTTGATTACCGGTCATTGATGAAACCATTAACAAGTGCGAGGGAAATCACCATTGAGGTTAATGACTCCCAAGGTACCATAGTACAATCCATCGAGTGTGAATAAATGAGTTGAAGTCGAACAACCGATGGAATCTTTCGATCAGGGGTCAATGATGTAAACCCACTTTCAAAAGTGAGGAAACCTACCATTGAGGCATGCAAGCTCCAAGGTACCAAATAATTTCTAAGTCTTGATTCCGGATAATGAGCTGAAGTAGATGGAACAAAACTCATCACAGGAGGGCCTTGATGTATCCCCCATCAATGACATGAAATGAGTAACATATTTTGAAGTTGGAACAGAGTATGATGTGAATTGGACTGGACACAGGGAAGGTCGACACAGAGAGAATGGATAACTGCAGATGGCCGACTCAATATAGGTTTCATATGGACTTCTCTTGAACATATGAACGACACGACCAATGATTTGGCAGCATTGACTCAAAGACGACATAGGTAATGACCTTGTAATTAGTCGAATGAGAGACAAATGGATTTCCCAAACCGGCTTCAAATGATGAATAGGGGGTGTCATGTTCAAGAGCGACACTTACTACCAATCAATATGATGATGAAAACATATCCCTTTCCCAAATTTCCCCCCACCATTTCTGGCAAGTACCTCTTTATTTTTACGCAAGCTTGAGGAGGATAACATTTGCTTGTTGATGTAAGCTCATCCTTCAGACGAGTCCCTCGGAGTATGTTTAACGAACCCTAAGAAGGAGTGGTTTGGTCCCATCACGGGTCTGTCAATCAGGGATGATTTTAAGGATGGAAATTTATTTTAAAATGTAGAAACCTTGGCGAATCTTACTAATCTTGCATATGTCAACTATAAATGTTTGGCGATATTTTTGTAAAAATATTTAAATTTCTAAGTCTTTTATATAGTTTTTATAAAATTTTGGCTATTTTTAAGGTAAAATAATTTTATCCTATAGAATTTGGGCAAATCATTTTTAAAATAGCTAATCTCATTTTTGGAAAAACCATGGAAAATTAGCCCATGAGCGAAATTTAGCCCCTAAAATCATCCCTACTGTCAATGTTTGTTTAATGAGTCCAAAGATAGAAAACTCAAAGGTTTTTCAAGATTATAGAGTTTGGAAAAACACTTAAATGAGAACTCTCTCAGTTCCTTTTTCGTAAAATAGTCTAGATGAGACCGAAAAAGAGATAAATTATTGCTCACCAGACGCTTACTTCAAATACTTTATCGAGCGTGAAAAATAGCAAGGTCGTTCAATGATCTTTTCATGTTTAGAGAGTCTGAAAAGAACTTAAATAGGACTCCAGGGGGGTTCCTTTTTTGTATGACCTTGTTGAGCCCGAAAAAGTGATAAAAGTATGCTCGATCGCATTCTCATGTATTTACGAGCACGAGAAAGAACAAAGACTAAGCTCGGTAACTTATTCTCATGTATTTACGAGCATGAGAAATAAAAAAGACTAAGCTCGGGATTGTTTTCATTTTTACACAAGTTTTAAAACAAAACAAAACTATGCTTGGGATAGATTTTAATTTTTATACAAGCTTAAAATCTAAACAAAACTATGCTTGGACCTGGTTTCATTTTTACACAAGCTTGAACCAGAGGAAACTATGCTTGAGGTAAATGGTTTCATTTTTACACAATCCGTAAGTGCGGACACAAACTGATCTCCCTAGATCCACCTGGATCTAGAACAAATCAAGACATAACATGACTCTTTCCCTAGACTTTGATCATTGAATTAACTAGGAGGCAATAACAAGTAACATACCTTATAATCGCTTCCTATGGTCTTTGTTTCTCCTGCTTCGCTCTAGTGCTCTTGTGCAGTCAAGACCAACACAACACAAACCAACCAAAGTGAAGAAAACACAATCTATTCAACAATCAATCTATGTATATGATCAAGGAATTATACAATAAAGTGGAAATAACCTTATGGGAAAGGGACATATTACTGTATCATATTAATGGAAAGTAAAGATTACAACCTGAGCCTTGATGTCGCAAACTTCCTTTCGATGGCCCTTGGCTCTGACACACACACTTGCTCACTTGCATGAAGAAGATCAAAACCCTTATGATATCCTTGCTGGAGTTTCCAAGATGTTGTAGCTTCAATCCTTCACACAATTCTTTCACCAATTTTCCAATGAATCTTGCTTAACCTTGTTTGCTTTTGCTTAACCTTTTCCATGAGAATTCTCTCAATATATAGGAGAGAATGAATTGGTTACTTGGATAAGAATGATCCCAAAATATCAGGGAATCCCGTACTAGGATAACCATTCGAATGCCATCTCATCCTTCTAGAAGCATCGAGAATTCATCTTTTTCCTTGCTTTAGAAAGAGTTCAAACCATAGCAGTTCAACACAGTGCGAACTTCTCACACCCTGGCTTAAGGCAGCCTGTGAGAATCATGCATTCTCGCAGGAAAATATACTAGCAGCCTGCGAACCTCCTTAAAAAATGATATTTCTGGAAAGAGAAGAAAGTAACTTTTCTCAGGAGAAAGTTCTTATGAAGAGCCTGAGTACACCATCATCAATACATCATCATGATGACCAAAATCATGGGTAACAAAAGTTATGTTGGTATACACTTCGAGCTGGGAAGCTCATCCTTGAGTTCTTTTTATAGTCCTTAAATCTTGGGGATTTAAACCCCTTTTCCTGGAATCCTGAACTATTCTTCTGCTTCCAGCCTTCGCAAGGTCCTATCCGATGCCCAAGCTGTTCATAACAATGTCTTTCCTTTTGGATAGTATATTCTAGGGTCTTTGGTTCGTCAAATTCAATCTTGTTCTGATAGTCCTTAGGTAGTCCACTGATGAATTGTTGCACCTTTTCCTTTTCTGCTTTTATGTAGGGTACATGCCTTAGCAACTCGAGGAATCTGCTGACATATTCCTCTATGGTGAGTTGCCCAAACTTAAGTTCATAAAATTCTTTAGTCTTTTCATCGAAATATTTTTCCGACAGATACTTCTTCCTGAATTATTTCTCAAACTATTCCCAAGACAGGTATTCTTCATGAATCCCTTTTACATTCTTAAGGTCTTCCCACCAAATGGAAGACTTTCCATTCAAGTTGAAGGTGGCTACTCGGACCTTCAAGTTTTCTGAGAAGTCATGGACTCTGAAATACTTCTTTAGTCCAAGCAGCCAGGCCTCCACTTCCTATCCCTTCTTTATTTCACCGTCGAAGGAGGGTGGTTTGGCCTTCTTGAACTCTTCGAGATTATGACTCTTGGAAAGTTTCTGCTTCTTTCGTTTTCTTCGAGAATGAGAACTAGTTCTGCTGCTAGAAGATCCTTCTGAGTCGCCAGCTTCCTTTCCAGAATAATCGTCTGATGCTTGTCCCTTATCTCTGGGGTGGACCTTTCTTGAGGTGATCCTCTCAGTGTGGCCACTGACATGACCATGTTTTTGTATCTCAGGTTCATGTTGCAATTGTCTTTGTATGTCGTATAAGCTCTGCAGTAAAACTGCATTAATTTCTATTTTCTTCTCTTGCTCTTTTATCATCCTCTCATTGTCAGCCTTGCAGCTCTGTAATTTGACCATGAGGTTCCTCACAGTCTCAGCTAGATCTGGAGGGGTCCCTACTGCCCTCCTTTCATCAGAATCTTCATCTCTATTGTGGGAGCCCTCCCCCACTTCATGCTGAGTCACCATTATATACGTCTATAATTTCTAGCAGTTGATCTTCCGTTTGTGTGCAAAAAAAGAAAGACGCTGGTTGTTAGTCAATATTTATATTCATTTATAACCAATACATAATTCATATTTTTCACATGCACACACACAATAGGATTTTTCATTCTTAACTTCGACTTTTAATTGAGGGGGTTAAGATAAAGAGTTATTCCTTTTAACAGTACTCCAAATGGAGTTTCTGCGCAACCCGTTCATGAGCCCAAGCAGGCCGAGTGTTGTAACCATGCTCTGATACCACTTTGTAACACACCCACTACGAGAACTAAGATTTTTCGCCTTTTTCTTTCTCCTTCATTATCGAGGGGTAGAGTTTTCGAATTCCTATAAGGTTCTAGCGTAGGCTAGGTCTTCCAATCAGGACCTTCACCAAACCAATTCACTGGTTCTTTCGTTGAAAATATGTCGTGTACAATTCACGCACCAAGTGTGGGATTCACTTCCATGTGTCCAACAGTTGTGAACCTGGGCTAAGCCAAGAGGCACCTTTCACATTTTGGGACTTTGGAAACTGGGAGTTCGAAATGCAAGGGAGTCGAGTTCTTCGACTCTTCAAACCCCAAAACCCGAAATCCTATTCACACCAAGCTGCTTCGGGATTTCACCTACCGGGACTTCGCGTACCAGGATTTTGCGATATGCGAGGACAAGAGGTCTCGCACTTGAGTTTCCACAAGCTGAAACTCCGAAATGCCAATATATATATATATATATATATATATATACATACATAACGCTAAGTTCATTTTGGGGTTTCGCAAGTCAGGATTTCACGATATGCGAGGACAAGAGGTCTTGCACTTGGGTATCCCAGGTGCCGAAATGCCGAAACACCAAACTCTAGACATGCTATACCATTTTGGGGTTTCTCATTTTGGGATTTCACAACTGGCAAATACAAGGAACTGACCCTTAGGATTCCCGGGTGCCAAAACGCCGAAACATCAAACTCTAGCCATGCTATACCATTTTGGGGTTTCTCATTTCGGGATTTCACAACTTGCGAATACAAGGAACTAACCCTTAGGATTCCTGGGTGTTGAAATGCCAAAACATCAAACTCTAGCCACGCTATACCATTTCGGGGTTTCTCATTTCGACATTTCGCAATTGGCGAATACAAGGAACTGACCCTTGGGATTCCCGGGTACCGAAACATCGAAACACCATATCTCATCTGCGCTATTATCATTTCGGGGTCTTGCAAGTTGGGATTTCGGGACTGGCGATTACAAGAGAACTTACCCTTAGGTATCTCGGGTGCCGAAACACCGAAATATCAAGACTCTAGACATGCTATGCCATTTCAGGGTTTCGCAAGTCAGGATTTCGGGACTGGCGAGTACAAGAGACTTTCCCTTAGATATCCCATTTTCTAAAACACCGAAACACCGTATCTCATATGCGCTATTATCATTTCGGGGTCTCCCAAGTCAGGATTTTGGGATTGGCGATTACAAGAGAACTTACCCTTAGGCATCCCGGGTGCCGAAACACTGAAACATCAAGACTCTAGACATGCTATGCCATTTCGGGGTTTTGCAAGTCAGGATTTCAGGACTGGCAAGTACAAGAGACTTACCCTTAGATATCTCGAGTGCTGAAACACCGAAACACCGTATCTCATCCGCACTATTATCATTTCGGGGTCTCGCAAGTCAGGATTTTGGGACTGGCGAATACAAGAGAACTTACCCTTAGGTATCCCAGTTGTCGAAAAACCAAAACATCAAGTCTCTAGACACGCTATTCCATTTCGGGGTTTCGCAAGTCGGGATTTTGGGACTGGCGAGTACAAGAGACATACCCTTAGATATCCTGGGTTCTGAAACACCGAAACACTGTATCTCATCCACGCTATTATCATTTCGGGGTCTCGCAAGTGGGGATTTCAAGACTGGTGTGTACAAGGAAACTGACCCTTGGGTTTCCCAGTTGTCGAAACACTGAAACACCAAGACTTATCCACACTAGACCTTTTCAGGGTTTCATACTTTGGGATTTCACGATTGGCGAGTACAAGGGAACTTACCCTTGGATTTCCCGGGTGCTGAAACACCGAAACCAAACTCTCAGGGAACCATTCTTGTTGGTGCAAGGTCTCTAGACTTAGGCCATAAAATCCTTCAACGGATTCTTGGGTAATTATCACCAGGATTGGGGACATGACTGAAAGACCTTCTTAACTTATCAAGCTATGAACTCTATGATAGGGGCGAGGTAAGCTTATATATTTACTTAAACGGTAGTCCTTTCAAGGAACTCACTTCGGCTCTGGAATAGTGAGGGAACCTTCCTAGAAGGAGGTGCCTTCAGGGAAATCCAACCAAGACATTGCGTGAGTCAAGTAAATGGGACAGATCTCCTGAGAACGGATTCATAATCTGAACTTGTTCAATGTATATGTATACATATATATACATGAACCGAATATGGACATACAAGTATAAGCATGCATCTGTATTTTCCGATCAAACACACCAGGCAAACAATTCTATACAGAAACCATTCATGAGTGCACAACCATTAGCATGCATTCCAAGAACATTCAATTTGAAATACAAGACATAAATACTGATCAGAAAACACCAGGTGTAATGCAACTACTAAGAGGGGTGCTTGTTTCCACCCAACCATAGGCTCAACGATTCCAAATGGATTTACCACTAGCCACCCCTAAGCTAGACCACAATGCTTTGAGACTCAGTCTCTCACTTCCCACTCGTCGGAAGTCCAGGACGAAGGTTACTCTCCTTCTCCTCTTCTCATGACTCACTGTATTTCCTGAAGTTCCTCTAGTTCTCCTTCCGCGATTCCTGTCGCATGTGTATGTGTCTGTATGCTCTTCTCTGCCCCCCCCCTTCCACATTTATTTCCTCCTACGAGGTTGCATGTGGCACGAAATTCCTTGTCCGATGGTCAGGTCTAAGATCTTCTATGGATGGACGGTTCACCCCATCCCCTCATTTACTCTTGAGGAGCCTCCCCACCTACCATCCGAGCGGGTAATTCATTTATGGGTCTGAGAGTGAGCTTTGGTTTTCCTAAGCACGTAAAAACTAGTACGGTTTTGGTTCAGTGGAAGTTAACGCAGCCACTCTCAGCCCCTTCCACCACCTCTCATCAACCATCGTGGTCTCTTTTCAGCACATTCCCCCTCTCAACAATCATGCAACATATATTCATACATCATTTACATTCCTCGGACCTTTTATACTAAGGTCCATTAAATCAAACATTCATAATCTTTGAGTTTTCCATAGTTCTTGGCCAGTATAGTTATTTTTACAGACTGGGGGAAATAGGGTGTTACACCAAGTTCTCAAAAGTGTAGGGGAACAACCTGCAAACTATGTCTTCATGCTAGACGCTCATAAGCTTGATTGCTAGTATAAATTTCTTGATATGATCTTCAGGCAATCCTGAGGTTTCAGGATCGAACTTAGGAAGTAACTTCTCTAGATGTCGGGGAAGGTTATGGACTGGTCCCAGGAGGGCCAAAGCATTTCTGGCCAACCAAGGTTTATTGTTCAGTGGTGGGTTTCCCCTTTCTTCATTATGGTCATTTTTGTCCTCCATATCTTCTTATTATGAGTTAAACTCCTCTTTTGAAAAATTGTCTGGTTCAGAGACATCACTAGATGACGTTTCAAGTATCAGATTAAGAGGATATTGGATTTCGGTGATTGTGAAATATATTAAGTCTTCTACCGTGTGCACGAAGAATTTGTCGGGAGTATTGACCACTGGTCTACTTATATTTTTTATTTGAGGAATTATCGGAGCCAAGGACAACACATCAATCTATCAGGCATATGCTCTTGTGATTCTTCTTAATTGATTTAATTCCTTGTGAGGAAGAGCGTAAGGTATGTCAGGGTACAAAGGTTCTTCCTCGGGCTGGGGTGAGTTACTCATTTTAGGAGTACTCAGGGGCTGTCTTGGGACTGAATAGCCATGCATGTGGGTTGTTTTTAATCTATAGGATATTTGAAATACTATGTAAACCATGTATTCAAGCATTCATTCTCAGGCCCTCCTTCTAGTGCCAATTCTGTTGATGGGTCCTAGATCCCTTGATTCAATAGTAGGAACCAAACCCACCACCAAGGCCCAATTAGAATCTGTCACATTTAGTAGTGGAATGGTTCTCCAGATCTTGTGATTTGGCCAATTAATCGATGGGCTTTACGCTTTCTTGCAAAGGCGTCTCCTTCAGTTGGGACTTTCTCTTTTTTTATTTCCTCTTAGGTGGGACTGGAGTAGTATTGTAAGACGATATAAACCAACTTGGAAACAAAATAGAATTAAGTTTAACTACTGGAGAAGGGGTTGATCTTGGAATAACCCGCTACTCAAGCATGCAGACGACAATTCTATACCATAGGCCTAGTAATAATACGTTAACCATGTGAGCATCCAATTACTGTTTGAGATACTAATTATCAGAAAGAAAACACATATGCGATAAAACAAAGGGAAGAAGAATAATCCACCTACTTAATCATCCATCACATGATATCACAATGATTCATCTTCATCATTAAAGAAAAGAACATCAAAACATTACACCATATAACTTGACAATATATTGAATTGCTCTTAGTCATTACAACATCCGTTCATGAAACAAGATAGAAATAGTTCTTCTCCACGTCCAATCACACATGTAGTTTGATGAAAATATAACTTTGTCTCTGGTCCAGAAGGACTTATCAATTAAAGCTAGCTCGAAAATAGTTCTTAACAAACCAAAAAAGTAGTTTCTTGCAAAAACCATCGACCTCTGATGAATTGGTCGATGTTCTTATTTATAACATAAAATTCAACTAAAAATAACGGCTAACTATAGTTTAAACAAAAAAAAATTCTCCATGTGGTGTCCTCTTCTAACAGTTTCTTTAACAGTCAACTCAAGATATCACTTGAAAGGGTGAATTTTCTCATACATTGACCAACTGATGAAAAACTCCACGCAGGTTTGGGCCCATGGAAATCTATGTTGTTCCATTGGAGCTGCGTAAATTCCTCTGACCTCCACTGCATGCACCCGGTACTTAACCAGACTGGTTTTTAACTGCTTTAGCACAGTCTGAGATCTAATTGTATGTTCTGTTAGTGATAATTCTTGTCATGGGGTCGAGAGCATTCGAGTCTGCAAGTTGCACGAAATGCTTAAGCGCAGCACGGGAGAATTCCTGCTTTTTCCAAGTAGCAGGTCAAGCAAGCAGACAAAGTGTCATCGGCAGCATCCAAGGTCTTTTTGCGAAACAGATCAATGGTTGGCGGGTAATTGCAGACCAACCGAGTCACGTTAAGTATAGCGCTTAAATTTTTAAGGAAGTCAATGGTCGGAATCCTTCAGGAGGCACTCACGAAGTTACGAGGGCCGTTGATCGCAAGCAGTTCAAGCGCCGTGTTATTTCTTGAACTCAGGGACTCGGGAGTTCGCAGGGTAAAGACCCAAGTATTGGGTACTCAAGTCATGAGGACGCGAGAAGCAAGAAGATGGATAGCCGTTGGATCTGCATCAAGGAGAACCGTTGGATCCGCACGTGGGATCGCGTATTGGGGCCTCGCAAGAAAAGACTCAAGAATTTGGGCGCAGGGATCGCGAGATTGCGAGAAGCGATATCCAGACAGCTGGAGGTAGTGGGGGCCATAACAGAGTCGGCGAGTGGAATACAGGTGGCACAAAGCCTTGCGATCTCGTCGCGAGAAGTCCCTAAGTATTGGTGTTAGATCCGTGAGACACGAAGTGCCGAGAGAATCTCGGGCCCGGGCCCACAAAGGTATCGGGAGAAGTAAGAGCCGTCAGATCTCTGAGGGACACATGGTGCACGATTGGGCTCTATTTCCTCCTCACCCCTCAAAAATTTAAAGCAGAAGGACTAAATCCCCCCAACCGCGAGTCGCGAGGTGCCGAAGGCGTCCAGAGCCTGGGCCCACAGTATCGCCGAGGAGATATCAGTCGTCCATCTAGAAGGGACACCTGGCAGTGAGTAGATCCATCTCGGCGCTTCGCCCATTGCGACTCCAACACGCAAAAAGCAGCTTCGTTATTTTCCGAAGTGCGAGGTGCCGAGAGAATCTCAGGCCCGGGCCCACGGCATCGCTAGGAGAAGTAAGAACCGTCAGATCGAGAAGGACATGTGGTGCCAGATTAAGCCTTCTCGGCATATCGCTCCTCGCGATTTCAATCAACAAAGGTTATCCCTTTCATATTCGCGAGCGTCGAAAGCATATGGTCATAGCCCATGGTCACTTGGGGAAAGGAAGGGGTTGCATAAAGAAGGCCCGAGGTGCTAAGTTCAGTTACAGAGGGGATCATCGTGACCTCCAGATGCCATCGGATCCGATCTCCTTACTGTTTCTTGCCTGGAGTAAATGACGGCAGACACGGGTGGTTGAGACTTCCTCTCATTCATTAAGTAAGGGAATGGAGGTTCTGGCAAGCCGTCTTCCCGAGGAGGTCCTGTGTATTGATTTTCCCAAAGAAGCCATGCCGAAGACCTTGAATCAACAGGGAAGTCTGCGCACGCTAGCCCGACACTTAATGACTCAACTACTCTCCTTGCAGGAGCCATGCGTAGTTAAGATGGTGCTTAAAATAAGATATCAGTACGAGTTTGACTGAAGTGAAGTGACACCAAGCCTTGGGTGACTGAGCACACCTCTGTGAGGCAATTTTATCTGAGTATATAAACTCAGTATTTGTAATTTGTAAAGTATCGATGGTTGAGCAGAGCTCCCTACTGTAATGTTTTAACAGCGATTCCAACTTTTAGCTTATGTATCTGTATATGATATTTCTTATTTTATGACAAACAGTTCTTCTTACCTCGTCTAATTTTCATCTCATGCTAAGAGAGTTCGTGATTGACTGAGTCGCGCGAGTTATTGCAGTTATGTTATGATAAAATATTTATCGTTGCATTATTGCATTCTCTGGTTTTGCGTTTGAATGTAAGATGATATTGCATTTGGATGTCTTCTTCCTCAGTCTGTTAGAAACCTGCTGTTTATAACAGACCTCTACATTCCTCTCATATAAGTCTTCCGCCTGTTCACCCTTTACTACAACTCACTATCTAAAATTTACGCAAGACCTCACTTGCTCATGCATACCTGGCCTAGTTTCAGAGTTGGAACGTTATTGTTTTGAGTTTCCTTCCATTCGATCACCCATCTATGAAAAATCGTGACATAAAACTGATGGGCATCGGGCTCTGCTCTTGATAGCAATCCAGGAGTGACTTCCATCGCCAACATTTCTGGCGCCGTTGTCAGGGACGAAATTGAATATTTTCCCCGGGATTGAATGACAATGATTAACTGATTCTGAAGGTGCATCAGATATCAAAATTACTAAGATTGCTGCTGTGCACCTGGCGACTCCATTGTAACGACCCCACTAGGGCGAACCTGCCATATTAATTGTGGATTTCAGAGGTAGACACACGCAGTCACATCCACAACTGCCCCTAGCTACGCCTGTAACTGATCCGGAGGTGATTTTCAGAAAAGGAAAGGCCTCTGAAAGAGAAACTTCCATGAATGAACCAGGTAATCCGATATCTCCTTCTGTAGAAACTTGATTTTCTTCTCCTCAGCTTCCCAGCAGACCGTTTTCTGAAGTTTCCCGTTTCATAAATTTTGGGAGTGTTCCTGTTGAGTTTTCCTCTCCTGGTCTGGGACCAGAGGGACAAAACCTTGTCACTCCCCTCTCCCCTGAAACTATACCTTGGCGTAGACCCGGGAACGTAGAAGATTTCCCCACTCCTATCTTTACTACTCCTGCACAAAGAGAAGCACCTGCTGACTTGAGCTCATTAGCCTTCTCCTTAAATCCCCTCTTGTTTCCCACTCCACTTCGGGACTCATTCCCAGTATCCCCTTCGCGAACTCCTTCTCCTCCTAGTTCTCCTCTACCTAATATCCCTATGGTTGTTGCTAATCCCCCTCTAAATAGAATGGATGCCATAGTTGTTGCTAGGTACGATCCCTTGATCTTACCTCATCCCACGAATCCTTTCCCTACTGGAGATTACTTGAAATATATGCCCAAGTTCACCGGGGAAGGGGACATAACTGTAGAAGAACACTTGGCTGCTTTCTATAGTTATGCTGACAACCTGAACATTGGAGATGAAGATGTCTGGATGAGGGTTTTTGTCCAGAGCCTAGATGGTGAGGTAAGGAAATGGTTTAGAGGATTAGCTATTGGATCTATTGCTGGAATTGAAGCCTTGGATAATTCTTTCCTGAGGCAGTGGGGAGATAAGAAGGATTTCATGTATTACATGACAGAGTTTGGGTCGTTGAAGAGAGAGAAAGGAGAATCTATCCCCGACTTCTCCAAGAAATTTAATAAAATGTACAATAGAATCCCTGCTGAGATAAAGCCCTCTGAAGCCTCTGCAATGATCAGTTACTCCAGTGCTTTTGATCATGATTTATGCCTACTGCTGAGAGAGAGAAGAGCTGCTACGCTGGCCCACATGCAGGATGCGGCCGTGGAGGTAGAATCTAACATATTGGCTGTCAACCGACTTAGGAACGCAGGTGATAGAAATACATCCAAGAACAGACCTGAAGCTTCCTCGTCCAGTTCCTCTCCCCTGCCCCATCAGACAAATGAGACAGCTAGAACACTAAAATCACTTGCTGCCAAGATAGAAAGGTTGGAATTAGAAGGGAAGCCCATGTACATAAATCCCCAGAGCAATGATAATAAAGGTTTCAGATGGCCTGCTAGCAATATGCCTCAGGTTTTCCCGAGGGAACAAAGGGGGAAGGACAGAGAATATCAAAGGGTGCAAGCCCCCCTCCAAGATAACCTAGTTGATGATAAGGAAAGAGAGTAGATAGACGAGTTTGGCCCTGAAATTCACTGTATTGAAGAAGCTCCCCCTTTTCCCCATTTGACGTAGTCCACATATGAAGAATCACTAATGAGTTCTCAAATTCATGAGTTGGGGAAATAACAGGGGGCTGGTCACACTTCTAACAGATATAATCTCAGATCGAGAAGGAAAGAAAGAGACTTCGATAGCTCAGCCCAGCCCCTCATAGCAGATAGGCCTACTAAAATTGCAGCAGCTACAGCTAAAGAAAAGAGGACTCAGAGTACCTCACCAGCGGCCAAAGAGCTTGTCACCGAGGTAAGAGAAGCTCCTAAACCTACCCCCTCCTTCAATTTTGAGCATGAGATTCAGAAGATTAGGATCCCTGTACCTCTCTCTGAGCTAGTTAAAAATGAGGATTTCAAAAGGTCCCTCTCCAAGTTGCTACAATCTGAATCCCCCCAGCCTCCCTCTGACTCAATAAACCTTCAAGATGAAAATCCTGTAGTCATCTTAGGGCCCATAGTAGAAGATAGAGATGATTCATCCCCTCCCTTCTACACATCCCTGAATATACATGATAAAGTGCTGCATAACTGCCTCATGGACTCAGGGGCTTCCCATAACCTTATGCCCAAAATAGTAATGGAAGAGATGGGATTAGAAGTGACCAGGGATTACCATGATTTATACTCTTTTGATTCAAGAAGAGTGCAGTGCCTAGGAGTCATCAAAGACCTAGCGGTTTCCTTGTTTTAGCTGCCCATGAAAAGTGTGGTCATGGATATTGTGGTAGCCGACGTTCCCCCCAAATTCGGTATGTTGTTGTCTAGATCATGGATCAAAAAACTAGGAGGGACACTACAGATGGATCTCACATATTCCACCATTCCGGTCTTCAGAGGGGAACAAAGGAGATTATACAGAGAAGCCCAACTGGCCTATATTGTCAGCGATGAAGCAGACCCTACCAATCACCCCATCTTTTCACTTGACACCGACTTGGGGTCTAGTTTGCTGCAGCTTACTGATGCCCCTGAAAGATCTTTACCAATCAGGAAACATCCCAGCCCTGATCATCCGAGTTCCCCTCAAAGCTCCCCTGTGTGGAAGATGTTTTTTGACGAAGCTTCTTCTAGTGAAGGCACTGGCGCTGGAGTGGTTTTCATATCACCTTGTCAGGAAGTCGTGTCCCTGTCATACAAGCTGGAATTCGAAGCCACCAACAATGTGGCAGAGTATGAAGCTCTTGTTCTAGGTATGAGGGCTGCAAAGGAAATGAGAATTAAAGAAATAACAATATGTGGAGATGCTGAGTTGATTATTCAGCAGGTAAGGAATGCTTATCGTGCCCATAATCCCTGGCTCAGGAATTATCGAAATGAAGTATGGGACCTTATTGATAATTTCTTCTTGGTTTTTAACATTTCTTTCATTCCGAGGGGGGAAAATACTTTGGCTGATTCTTTAGCTGTCTCAGCTAGTGTGCTCGAGCTTCCTCTGCCGCCTATGGTAAAAAATGATGTTGATATAAGATATAGGTCCTCGGTGCTGGATAATGTCAAGCATTGGAAGGTGTTCGAGGATGATTCAGAACTCGAAAGGTTTCTCCAATATGTGGACGAATTTGCTGCGTTTCACATTGACCAGGATCCCGACCTGGAAGGTGACCCTCGTCCTGAGGAGTTTTTAAATAAAATTGCTAATCATCAGATCATTCAGCTGCCCAACAATCACATTCCAAGAGGACTTGTCCCTTTAGAAAGATTGTTCGATGGGAATGATGTGCCGGTAAAGGGTAGGGTCTCAAATGAAGATGCCGAGACAACCGAATGCAACATTGGTTCACAGGAGGAGCCTAGATTCATCAAATTGTCAAGCAGCCTGACCAGTGAACAGAGGGCCGAGTGCATGGAGTTGCTGAAAGAGTTTGATGATGTGTTTGTATGGACATACGAAGACCTCAAGACCTATGACACATCTGTCATTGAGCACAAAATCCCACTAAAGGAAGAGGCTAAACCATTTAGACAGAAGCTGAGACAGATAAATCCCATGTTGCTACCTGTCATGGAGAAAGAAGTGAAGAAGTTGTTAGATGCCCGAATTATTGTCCCCTTGAGATATTCCGAGTGGGTAGCCAACTTGGTCCCAGTAAGGAATAAAAGCAGAGAAATCAGGCTTTTTTTCGATTTCAGAAACCTGAACAGAAGCTCAAAGAAAGACAATTACCCCCTACCTAAGATGGAACATATATTGCAGAGGGTAACCGGTGCATCCAGGATATCCATGATCGATGGGTTTTCTGGCTATAATCAGATATCAGTCATGCCTGAGGACAAGGAGAAGACAACCTTCACCACTCGGGGCACATTCATGTATGCCAAAATGCCATTTGGGTTGATGAATGCAGGAGCAACATTTCAGCGAGCCATGGACATAGCGTTCATCGGGGAGAAGGACTAGTTTGTGGTAATCTATCTGGATGATATCACAGTCTTCTCCAGGACAAACAAGGAGCACCGCTGTCATATGAAGAGAGTCTTTTTGAAGTGTCGAAGGTTTGGCCTATCCCTGAACCCCAAGAAATCTTTGTTTGATATGAAGGAGGGGAAATTATTAGGCCATATAGTGTCAGCAGAGGGAGTGAGGATTGATCCTAGAGGGATAGAAGCAATTCAGACCCTTTGACTTCCCAGGTCTAAAAAAGAAGTCCAGGCGTTTCTAGGAAAGATTAACTTCCTGAGTAGATTCGTCTCAAATTTTGCTAAACTGGTAAAACACATCACAAAAATTCTCATAAAGGGAAGCGAAGTGAGATGGACCGCTGAGCCCCGGGCATCTTTTGACCAAATCAAAAGGGCACTGAATGAGGCACCTGTGCTAGTCAGTCCTAATTATTCTAAAGATTTCCTGATTTTTTCTTTTGATTCTTGTGATACAGTAGCAGCAGTCTTGTTGCAGAGAAATGGTAAGGGGAAAGAGCAACCTATTTCCTTCTTCAACAAGGCATTGAGAGATGCTGAACTCCGGTGCGAGATCATGGAAAAGTAGGCTTATGCATTGGTGAAAGCTCTCAAGGATTTCAGAGTCTATGTCTTGCACTCGAAAATCATTGCATGCATTCCTTCGGCCTCTGCAAAAGACATTCTTATACATCCTGACATAGATGGAAGAAGAGGAAAGTGGATTGCCAAGATCCTAGAATTTGATCTGGAGATTAAGCCCACCAAGTTGATAAAGGGGCAGGGTTTGGCCAAGTTGTTGGCTGAATCTAATTACAAATCCTTGGGGATTAGCTTCATCAATGAGCAAGCTGAGTCATCCAACAAGAATTTTCAGGGTGCCCTGTCCCTAGCAACATGTTCCTGGTACAAGGATATCTTGTACTTTCTGCAAGAATTGAAGCCCCCCGATGGAATGGGAAAAAGAAAAGCAAGGGCTCTGAAGCTCAAGGTGGTCAGATATTGCCTCATTGACCAAACCTTGTACTGGAAAGACCCTCTAGGGATATTTCTGAGATTCCTGGACCCGCAGGAGGCCCAGAAGGTTACGTTTGATTTTCATAGCGGCCTTTGCGGAGGTCATCATTTCTGGAAGACCACAGCCCACAAGATACTCCGAGTTGGGTATTATTGGCCCACTTTGTTCCCCGATGTTTGCAGGGAGATTAGAGCTTGCACCAACTGTCAAAAGTTCTCAGGAAAGAAACAACTCAAATCGCTGCCATTAAAGCCCATAGTAGCTTTGGCACCTTTTCAGCAGTGGGGGTTGGACTTCATTGGAGAAATTCGTCCTCCCCCAAGTGGTCAGCACAGATGGATCCTGACTGCAACAGATTATTTCACCAAGTGGATAGAAGCTGTCCCCACCAGAAGCGCATCACACAAAGTAATTATCAGCTTCTTGGAGGATATCATAGCCCAATTTGGCTGTCCCAGCAGAATCGTCACCGATAATGTTGCTTCTTTCAAATATAAACCTTTAATTAAGTTCTGTGAGCAGTTCCAGATCTCACTAGTTCACTCCACCCCCTACTATCCCCATGGAAATGGTTTAGCGGAATCCTCTAACAAGAACCTGATAAATATCATCAAAAGATTATTAGAGGATAACAAAAGAGCCTGAGATTCAAAGTTGAAATTTGCTCTGTGGGCCGATCGTGTCACCACGAAGAAGTCTCTGGGCACTTCGCCATTTCAACTAGTCTATGGAGCAGAGGCGGTTTTCCCTACTCATCTCACCTTACCTGTGGCGAAGTTCTTCCAAGACTACGAGGGAGAACCAGATCATATGATCAGAAGAATTCATCAGATAGTGGAAGTGCAGCAGATCAGAGAACAAGCGAGGGACGTAGCTTACAGTCATCAGCAGAAGATCAAGCAGGCTTTTGACAGGAAGGTCAGGAAAAAGGAGTTCGATATCGGGGACTTGGTATTTAAGTGGGACACACCCAGACAGGATAAAGGCAAGCACAACAAGGTCGGCGCCCTCTGGATCAACCCCTTTAAAATCTCTGAGATTTTCTCCAACAACAACTATGGGTTGCAGGATCTGGAGGGTGAGGAGGTTTTCAACAGCCCAGTGAATGGGCATTTTCTGAAAAAATGTTTTATTTGAGCCTTAGATGGCTCCTCTGTTTGTAAATATTGTCTTTTAGTTCTTTGTTTTGTTTCTTTTGTATGTTTTCAGCCTAATAAGTGACTCCATAGCCCAATAGCAAGGCACTGAAGCTGTAGAAGGAGTTCTTAGAGCATCACAGGGATGACTCTATCCCCCATGGAGCCTATGTTAGCAATAATTCTTGTCATGGGGTCGAGAGCATTCGGGTCTGCAAGTTGTACGAAATGCTTAAGCGCAACACAGGAGAATTCCTGCTTTTTCCAAGTAGCAGGTCAAGCGAGCAGACAAAGTGTCATCGGCAGCATCCAAGGTCTTTTTGCGAAACAAATCAACGGTCGGTGGGTAATTGCAGACCAACCGAGTCGCGTTAAGTATATCACTTAAAGTTTTAAGGAAGTCAACGGTCGGAATCCTTTAGGAGGCACTCGCGAAGTTACGAGGGCCGTTGATCGCAAGCAATTCAAGCGCCGTGTTATTTCTTGAACTCGGGGACTCGGGAGTTCACAGGGTAAAGACCCAAGTATTGGGTACTCAAGTCGCGAGGACGTGAGAAGTGAGAAGATGGATAGCCGTTGGATCCACACGTGGGATTGCGTATCGGGGCCTCGCAAGAAAAGGCTCGAGAATTTGGGCGCGGGGATCGAGAGATTGCGAGAAGCAATATCCCGATAGCTGGAGGCAGTGGGGGCCATAGCAGAGTCGGCGAGTGGAATACTGGTGGCACAAAGCCTCGGGATCTCACCGCAAGAAGTCCCGATGTATTGGTGTTAGGATCCGTGAGACACGAAGTGCCGAGAGAATCTCGGGCCCGGGCCCACAAAGGTATCAGGAGAAGTAAGAACCATCAGATCTCTGAGGGACACGTGGTGCACGATTCGGCTCTATCGACTGCTTGCCCCTCACAACTTTAAAGCAGAATGACTAACTCCCCCCATCCACGAGTCGCAAGGTGCTGAAGGTGTCCAGATCCTAGGCCCATAGTATCACCGAGGAGATCTCAACCATCCATCTAGAAGGGACACTTGGCAGCGAGTAGAACCATCTCGACGCTTCACCCATCGCGACTCCAACACAGAAAAATCAGCTCCGTTATTTTCCGAAGTGCGAGGTGCCGAGAGAATCTCAGGCCCGGGCCCACGACATCGCCAGGAGAAGTAAGAACCGTCAGATCGAGAAGGACACGTGGTGTCTGATTAATCCTTCTCGGCATATCGCTCCTCGCGATTTCAATCAGCAAAGGTTATCCCTTTCATATTCGTGAGCGCCGAAAGCATATGGTCATAACCCATGGTCACTTGGGGAAAGGAAGGGGTTGCATAAAGAAGGCCCGAGGTGCTGAGTTCAGTTGCAGAGGGGATCATCGCAACCTCCAGATGCCATCGGATCCGATCTCCTTACTGTTTCTCACCTAGAGTAAATGATGGCAGGCGCGGGTGGTTGAGACTTCCTCTCATTCATTAAGTAAGGGAATGGAGGTTCTGGCAAGCCGTTTTCCTGAGGAGGTCCTGTGTATCGATTTTCCCAAAGAAGCCATGCTGAAGACCTTGACTCAACAGGGAAGTCTGCGCACGTTAGCCTGACACTTAATGGCTCAACTACTCTCCTTGCAGGAGCCATGCATAGTTAAGATGGTGCTTAAAATAAGATATCAGTACGAGTTTGACTGAAGTGAAGTGACACCAAGCCTTGGGTGACTGAGCACGCCTCTGTGAGGCAATTTTCTCTGAGTATATAAACTCAGTCTTTGTAATTTGTAAAGTATCGATGGTTGAGCAGAGCTCCCTACTGTAATGTTTTAGCAGCTACTCCAGCTTTCAACTTATGTATCTGTATATGAGATTTCTTGTTTTATGACAGACAGTTCTTCTTACCCCGTCTAATTTTCATCTCATGCTAAGAGAGTTCGTGATTGACTGAGTCGCGTGAGTTATTGCAGTTATGTTATGATAAAATATTTATCGTTGCATTATTGCATTCTCTGGTTTTGCGTTTGAATGTAAGATGATATTGCATTTGGACGTCTTCTTCCTCAGTCTGTTAGAAACCTGTTGTTTATAACAGACCTCTGCGTTCCTCTCATATAAGTCTTCCACCTGTTCACCCTTTACTACAACTCACTGTCTGAAATTTATGCAAGACCTCACTTGCTCATGCATACCTGGCCTGGTTTCAGACTTGGAACACTATTGTTTTGAGTTTTCTTCCATTTGATCACCCATCTATGAACAATCGTGACATAAAACTGATGGGCGTCGGGCTCTGCTCTTGATAGCAATCCAGGAGTGACTTCCGTCGCCAACATGTTCCATAAATCGTTGCACTTGTCCGGGTGCTGTTTCGGTCACCCTCGCTAGCTCTTTGGACCATAATGAATCTTTCTTGGTATGTGATTCGACTATGTCGCACAAGTCGATGAAGTCATTGTGGGTGCCAAACTCGGGGAGTTTGATATCCTTCATTGCTTTGTTGATTTTATCCCAATGTTTCTTGCATTTAGTCCACTACTCTTGAATTTCTCGATGTGGTTCCTGAGAGATCTTAGCCCAATACTTGGTTGATCGCTTCATGTGATCAAGATTTCTTTTACCCAACATCTGGATGCTGTGTTCTTCTTTATCTCAGCCCTGTTGGACTGCATCAATGTATTCGATTCTCTCTATGGCTTGCTATTCCCTTTCATACCACCGCTCCATATCCTTGCACGTCGTGAGTGCCATGAGAGTGTCTTCCTGGAGCTCAGCTATCTTCGCAGTAAAAAGGTGTCGCTCGTGTGTGAGCTTGTTGTAATCCTCTTCGAATTCACTTCTCAGGTATATCACGATTTGAGTAGTGCCCTGATAGTATTCAACCAGGTGGCACAAATTCTCTAGTTCCTTCAGGGTGGTGGCCAAATCCTTTTCATCCCGTTTGTCCCTATCCAGGGTGGCATCCGAGATCACCATCCTCACGCCGATGAGCTCAAATGTTCTAGCATTTTCTGTGTTTATCAAATTGTCATATGTAGTGATAAGGATGGAGCGATCCAATGTGATCCTCCTTTTCTTTGTGGTTCTTTGGACAATGGACTTCCTCTTTAGATCGTAGGAGATCACATAAATATCAACTACTTCATCCATAGGTTCAGGAATTTGCTGATCATCCCATGTGAGTGTGTTTCCCAGATTTCTAGTGGTGTATATCTGTTTAAGGTCAGGTTCTTGAACTTCCTCATTGTGCTCCGAAAGCCTGACCTTTTCTTGTCGCTTATCAGGGATCTAAGTATAGAGCGGAATAGAGGCAGTGGGAAAAGACTTGATACTTACTTGTTCATAGGTCGTTGAAATGTCGATGTCCTTTTGCGGGGATCCTTCCTTTGGCTCATCCAGTTCTAACTTGTCTTTTAGATGGTCTTCTTAGGTCTTTGGCGCATCATGCCTCTTTATGTTGGGAACACTTTCAACTTCTATTTCCTTTTGTGGGACCTCCTGGGTTTGGACCCTTGGATCAGGAGAAGAAGTCTTCTCATGTCCCTTTTCTTCTTGGAAACACACAGGGGTCCCAAGAGATTCCTCCTGGATCTCATCATCATTATATATATTTATAAACTCACTCAAAGGATTAGGTGCGCTTGTTTCCACTGATACTCAACCCGTCTCTTGTTGAGTCATCACACCTGCCAGTGATCCGTCCAGTGGCATTGTGGATTCAGGATCATTTGACCTATTGATGTTATCAAGGTTGATCAAATTAGGGTCGCTTGGCCCCGTTGGTCTTTCTTCTGGGCTATCGATCGGAAGCCTTGGCATCTTGACGAGGTATGGGTTATCCCAGATCTGATTCATCATCTGTTGGGCATGTTTGGTACATGAGTGCCCCTCTCTCTAGCATATCCTGAGCTGATTGTTCTAGGATTGTCACTTTCTCATCCAAACTCATGGCCTTGAACCTAGTTTCCCTAGGGTCAGCCATCCTCGCCACCACCTCATCCCAATTTTGAGCATTTTCGGTGAATATCTCATCTTCAAACATATCATGGGATATGGCCAATAGGATGATACTTGTGATGCGTGCTTCAGGAACGGACCCTTGGGGTTGTGCTTGTGAAAATGGATAGTCTGTAATCGAAACTCATATTGGCTTAACCCTTCTTACTTGGCCTGCACAGTGTCCTTTACCATGTAGAAACAAATATGAAATCCATAAGGTATGAAGGACCGCTTCTTATCCTTTACCAGAGTAACATTATAACCTTGTTGGATGGTTTGATAATAGATTTACCCTACTATTAGTCGATCGGGGAAATATATAGGCAAAAGATGGGGTGCTTCGGTGGTGCCGAAAACCTTGATGTAGGTATCATGCTCATCTAGATACCAGTAGCCAACTTTCGATACAATATTTTTGGCTACATCCGATATCCTTGGGCACTCTTTCTTGAACAAAAAGAAATAAATACGTGCGATGAACTGATCGCAGATGAGAGAGTAGGATTTCTTGTACCTGTTCTCCCACACGATGTTGAAATATACATGGACCAGGAGTTCTGATGTGTGCCAACTCAAGTTCATTCCGGCAAAGACATTTATGGCACAAATGACGTCCAATAGATAAGAAGCCATATAGAAGGATGGGGTTTCTCCCTCTTTCAACATTTGAGCCTGTCGTATGCAAGTGCTCAACTGTTTGGAGATGATAGAACCCCTGTTAAAACCTATTCTGGAAATGGATACCATATAAGATAGAGGAATCCAAGCCTCTAAAAAAATGAAGCAGTCTTTCTCACCATGCAATCGACAGAGGAGGTCCATTAGATAGATGTATGACTCCCTTAGGTTGGCCGTCAGGTACCATCCGAAGGTCCGATTAGTGAACTTTTTATCCTCTCTCCACCACGATGCCGTCACCTTGCTAGTATCATGTTTCTCATAGAATATTACAAAAAAATAAGTGTTTATCCATTCTTTAAGCTCTTTGAGCTTGTAGTAATTCTGCACTTCCACTGGAAGGAAAACCCCGACACACTCTCCATTGTCTTCATTAATCAAGCATATTTTGTGTCACTGTGATCGATAAGCCACTTCAGGAGTTCTATGCAAGGGAATATCAGAGTCCTGCTTGCCACCATGTGCAAATATTCCTTTTAGACATTCAGGATGACTTCATCGTCAAGTATTCTTGTATCAAGATCGTTTTTTGGGGTATATTCGAGGAATTCCTCCCGCTTGATTTTATTGAAAAGATCTTCCCAGTGCGAGAATACTGTCTTGGTCTCGATGTTCACCTCTGTGTCTCCAAAGGTTGAAGGATGAGAGAAAACCTCCTTAGTGGATGTCTTGATGATGGGCACCGGTTTTGGAGAAAATTCTAGTTGTTTTGCAACCGATGGGGAAGAACCTTCTCTCGCATCTAGTTTCTGTAGCTTCAACGCTCTTAGAGATTTTCGGGTGGTAGGTTTCTTCGGAGGCATTGTTCCTACAACCAAAAATGATACTTTGGGCATGTATACATAGTAAAATTGCATAAAAATGTATGAAATGAAGCATAAAACATCCATAGACCGGTACATACCTACCACGCTTGCTAAAATTGTTGTTTAATACTCACTGGATCTTGGAAGATTTCCCTGGATTGCTCATCTCTCTTCTCTAGATGTTCCAAACTTCTTTGCGCACAGAATAATCTTGTTTACAATGACTCAAAAGGATTTAATGGGAGAGATCCTACCAGTCATATCAATCAATTAATTTGAGTGATGAGTGAAATTCAAAAGAACCTACTACTGAATCTCTGCAAATAAATTCTACATGAGTTGATGGCAGGGGTGCGGATGGTGATGCACTGTATCGACATGTTCAAATGATCCTTTTTGATTCACACACGAATTAGTAACTAATGCAGGATTTTGGAATTAATTAGTTCTTTAAATTCTTAGGATGCATCGTATCTTAGAGCTAAAACATCCCATCGCGTCACTTTCTTAGTGGGTAGATTGGGAATTTATGATATCCTTGTGTATGTTCCAGTTGGCATCCTCCAGAGAAAACCTCTGACGCCGATTGATTTTGTCGTACGATGCTGACATGGAAAAACTGATTCAGGGTGCAACGTGGGTCTCGAGAGCTAGTAACGACTCAAGAAAAACTAGATCGTATGTCTAACTACTTGGGAAACGAAAAGTGGCAAAAGAGGATAGGTGTTTTGGCCATATATCTCAGTCAGAGTTGGGTCTTTCGACAGGATACGTGTATTAAAATAAACCTGGGATTGCCGAGGCTGAAAGGTATCAAGGGTCAGTGATCGGGGATTGATTTATCATGTCCTCTACGAGATATCCTTCTAAAAATATCTGATGCGAAAGTTATCAGGGATCAGACTTCAGAGATATTTCCATAGTGTCATTTCCTTGTGGGTTACGTCCTTGAAATCTCCTAATACCGAAAAAATTTCAGAAGTCGATGATCGATGACATTATTTCATTCTTCGTTCGATGCTTACTCTTTTCACCTTTTACCAACACCGAAAGGGATCGGCCATTAGTGATATCCTTGGGAGACACTTTTCATGGAAGAACAACTTGCGTTTGTTAATGCCGATGAAGATCAACGCTCGACGACCTTGATTCTCTTGAGTGGTTTTCTTTCATGATTAATCCTTTCTGATGATAAATTTCTTAAGCGCATCGGGGAGAACTCTTGACCTGCGGATTCTTTAATTAAGTGTTAGTATTTCAAATTATGGGTTTTCGCATGCTCAAGAAAACTTTGATATACTTAAATGAGAAACAAAATGATAAGCATATGCAACATTTTTCATACTGATTTCGAATTAAACAATGCAAAAGAATCAAGTGGTACCCAAAAGGTAAAATTTAACATAGGATTTTTTAGGGTGTTTGAGTTATCAACACTCGATAGGAAAAATGGCTTCTTGACCATAAACAAGTTGGAAAGGAGTGTAACCAGTGCTCACCTTGGTGGTAGTTCCATCTGCCCAAAGGGCGTAAGTGAGGAGAGTGTTCCATTGCCGAGGCTTATTTTCAATGAGCCTCTTGATCATTCTTACCAGATTCGTGTTCGTAGACTCGGCCTGCCCATTTACTTGGGGATAATAAGTTGATGACGTAAAATGTTTAACCCCCAATTTAGCTAAAAACTGGGTCATCTTAGAAGAAATACCAAACCTGGAAAAAATATTAGTCTCAAGGAAAGACATCACCTGCTCATCCTGTGAATGCTTAAGTGGGACAGCTTCAGTCCATTTCATAAAATAGTCTGTGGCTTTCAGGATAAAAACTTTCCTTGCTCAAGATGGAGGATTAATAGGACCAATAAAGTCCAAACCCCATTTTGAAAAAGGAAATTCAGGGAGGACAGGTTGTAAAGGCATAGAAGAAAGACGTTCTTTGCCAGCAAACTTATGTCACTTGTCACAAGATATTGAAAAATTATAAGAATCACGAAAGATTGAAGGCCAATAGTATCCTTTCTTGATAATTTAAAAAGCAGTAGTTTTAGAAGAAAAGTGACATCCTACATCAATAACAGAATTGGAAGATCCATGAGTCTCTTCTAACAATTTATGTTCTTCCTCATTGTTGTATCCTTTTCGTCACCTGAATGAGAAAAAGAGGGACACTTGCAAGTTCAGATGGGTTAGTTGAACATGACAAAAGTTAGTGCAAGAGTTAGAAACATAAAGCACAAGAAATAAACAAACAACTAAGCTAATAACAACTAAAGAAACAAAACTAAAGTGCATAAGGAAATTAGAACCAAAATCAACCAAACAATTGACCAATATTCATGCCACCAATGGATATATTGTATTAGTGGGAAAACACCAAAGAGAAAGGGAGAATATGGGTCCCCTCTTCCTCCAAGGGAGGGCTCTTGAACCCCCAATGAGAGAGATCTTCTTACAAATATCAAACTAAAAGGAAATGGTGAAGAAATCCAAAGCTCATTCACTCAAGAGGTGATGTGAATGGCCCAATGAAATGGTGCTTGTATGCTCCAATGAGGAAATAGGTTCCTTGTAGGAGAATAGAGGCAGCATAACAATACAAATAGATTCTTGAAAATATAGTGCATCCATGGCCTCTTTTTATAGCAAATATGTTGAAATTACTAATACAACTGAGAGGGGGGGGGGTGAATCAGTTGTCTTTGAGCTTAAACAATTATAAGTCTATTAAAATATTCTTAATCTTTCCTTAAGTGATCATCAACATTATACAACATATGGACAGTAAAAGTAAAAAGCATCAGTCACACATAAGGTATACACAGAGACATATTTTCACAAGGAAACCCATGAAGGGAGACAACCTCTTCTTCTTCGAAATGATAGGCAGTCTTTTAAGTTCTGTACATCATCTTTAATTGAGCACCAACTCAATGTGAAGTTGCTACCTCTTTTTTACAAGATGCAACTTGTTTGAGAGCACCAACTCTTTGGTTTCTCTAGCACCCACTAGAAGGAAGCACCAACTCCCTGGTTTGTCTAGCACCCACTAGAAGGAAGCATCAACTCCCTATATGTTCCAGCACTAACTGGATGGAAGCACCAACTTCCAGTTACACAGGCTCCAACCTGTATAATAGAGAACACTTGTTCTCCCTAGAACCACCCCGCCACCTTAGTTTCTCTGGATGCAACCAGATGGAAGCTACAACTTCCTGTGTTCAATCTCCCACTTGAACCTCTAAGGACAACAGTCCTCCCGAGCACCTCCCAACCTCCCTATTATATGAAAGAATAAATACATAGACAACTACGTAGATAAATCAATTCTTACCATTCTTTCTTTGTTCTGTAAGTCTGGTCTTCTACTAACTGTTCTACAATTCTTCTCTTCCTCTGTCTGTTCAGCAGGTCTGCTCTGCATCAACTTGTTCTGTCATTCTGCTCTGCTTCAACTTGTTCTATTATTCTGCTCTGCGTTTCATCTCACACTGCACATATTCTCAATCTCATACCGTGCATCCTCTCATTTTCCCTTTCTTACAGTTTCATTCATTTTCATCCAGAACCACCAACCTCACGATGTCTGTCTCATTTTCTTTTATTCACACTCACGGCGGTTCAACTTCCCAACTCCTTTTTCAAAAAGACGACAATTGTTTAAGCAACTGAAATGCCAACTAATCGGTGATCATGAGTCCGTTTCACTAACAGATTTGTAACTGAAGAGTTAACTGTGAGAGTGAACAGTAACCCTTCGATCATATTCCCATTTATCTGCGCCGTTGGATGAACTTTATTGACATTGCCTCTAAATCGGGTTTCGGCATTTCGACAATCCTATGCTGAGTGTCTCGACACTTCATTTCATGATCTCCGAAGTCCCGATACAGGAATTTTCTACAATAGCTCCTTCCCCAATATGACTATGGTCATAACCAAGCGCTTATGTAAAAAAGTGCTTTCGCGATTTCTCATTTCGTGATTTTCTACATTATGCTCCATTGACCCCAAGTCAGCGAAATTTCGATCACTTGCCACATGTCCTGTGATTCGATGGTCCAGATGCAATCTTGATTCAATGGCTATGATTGAATTGCGATTTCGTGATTTCAACATTCTTTTTGCATTGGGTTCTTTGCCTCTCTATGTCATGATATGGAGTTTGATCAACGGTCCAGATCTGATCTCTATTCAACGGCTGCAGTTAAATCGTGATATCGGGATTCCTGATGTTAATAAACTTTGACATCTCCAACTCTCGATCCTCGAAACTCCGACAAGGACTGGAATCAACGGTCCAGATTCAACCTTAATCTGATGGCTCAGATTACATCGCGATTTCTCATATCGCGATATCGGGGTTCCTGATGTCAATAATATTTGACATGTCCAACTCTCAATCCCCGAAACTACGACAAGGAATGGAATCAACGGTCCAGATCAAACCTTTGATCTGACGGCTCAGCTTACATCGCAATTTTGAGAAGTTAAGGAATCCTGTTCCTTTGACTCTCCAGTCAGCGAACTTACGATCTTTCCCCATGTGTCCTTATTGATGATGGATGGTCCTCCTTCTTTCGGGATATTGTGAGCCCCTTTTCTCCTTGTTATACTTTAAAAGGCGTGCAGGTTCTCCTTGATCCAACGATGGTCGGATCCCGCGCTTGGATCGAACCCCTGAGATCTATTCTCCTCTTCAGCACGCTCTTCTTGTCTAAATTCAGATCTGACGACCCTCGTTCTGTCAGGAATTTTGGATGGGATCCAACGATCAGTAGTCCTTTTCAAACTTTACGAGTCTTCGATTACTCAATCAATGTTGCGTTGCCTCAATCATTCGCCTTCGATCATTCAACCTTCCTGTACTTATCTTCTGTTTGCCTGTCGATTACAAACTTCCTGTACTCATGCCATCTTCACTGTTGTACTTGCCATCAATGACAAGCATTCGATGTCTGTTAAATATTTTCCATTCGCTGTCTGTTAAATATTTTCCAACAATCTCCCCCTTTGGCATTGATGGCAACACAAGCACCCACATGCATTCGGACTGGACTCTACAAAATTCCTGTACTCTTTTCTCCCCCTTTGACATCAATGTCAAAGAAGAAACATTCTTCCCCTGATCTATTGCAAAACATACTCCCCCTGTTGACTATAAGTATCTTGTAAATACACCAGATATTCAATAAGTACTCCCCCTGACCAGGTGAACAAATTAGACACAAGATATTATAACCCCCAACTTTTGACGAAGATATCCAAAAGGGGTCACTGCTAATGGTTTAGTAAATATATCAGCAGTTTGTTCTATAGAAGGTATATAATTCAGTTGAATAATTCAGTTTGTAACTTGTTCTCTGAGAAAATGGTACTTGATTGGAATATGCTTAGTCTTGTAATGAAGAACAGGATTCTTGGAGAGACTAATGGCACTTGTGTTATCACAATGAATTGGAATATGATCAATGTAAGTTACCTTCAGATCTGCAAGAATTTGTATCATCCATAAAATTTGTGTGCAACAAGTAGCAGCAGCAATGTATTCTGCCTCTGTAGTGGATAGTGAAATGGATCCTTGCTTTTTACTAAGCCATGCAACTAATGAGTCACCCAGAAAAAATGCTCCTCCATTGGTTCTTTTTCTCTCATCAACATAGTTTGTCCAGTCTGCATCTGAATAAGTAGTTAACTGCAAATTCTGATTTCTAGGATACCATAGACCATAAGTCATTGTTCCCTTCAAGTATTTAAATATACTTTTGACAGCTACCAAATGACTTTGTTTAGGAGCAGACTGAAAACGACCTACCATTCCAACAACTTGCATTATATCAGGATGGGATGTTGTGATGTATAGAAGACTGCCTATCATGGAGCGATATGTCCTTTGATCAACATTAGGTGAGATATCATATTTACTCAGCTTGCAACCAACCACCATAGGTGTATTAACTGTAGAGGAATATTCCATTTGAAATTTCTTCAACATCTCTTTCAAATATTTTTCTTGAGAAATAAAAATTCCTGCAGAGCTTTGTTTTACTTGTAAGCCAAGAAAATATGACAGTTCTCCTATCATGGACATTTCAAAT
>ML786262.1:257278-279613 GCA_009831015.1 Picea engelmannii | reverse complement strand
CCAAGACCCTTCATGGCATTTACAAGTTCTTCAACTCTTAAAAAATACTTGCTAATTGTTTCATCTTCATTCATCTTTAGTTGTTCAAATTTCAATCTGTATGTTTGAAGTTTGGCATATTTTACTTTCTCATTTCCTTCATATCTGTTAATAAGTTTATCCCACATTGCTTTGGTAGTATCAAGATGCATCACCTTTACAAACTCAACTTCAGCAAGTCCATTCAATATAGCATTCATCCCCTTAGCATTAAAACTAAACTCTAACTTATCATCCTTGGAGGCTAGCACAATAGGATTTGTATATCTAGTCTCTACTACATCCCAAACATCAGCACCCAAGGCCATTAAGTATGTTCTCATTCTAATATTCTAGAAGGCAAAATTTGTTCCATCAAACAAAGGGGGCTTAGAGGCTGAAGTTCCTTCATGACTTGTCATGTTTAAGCTTACAGATCTACCTTTGAATAAAAGGAACTGACTCTGATACCAATTGTTGAAATTACTAATACCACTGAGAGGGGGGGTGAATCAGTTGTCTTTGAGCTTAAAAAATTATAAGTCTATTAAAATATTCTTAACCTTTCCTCAAGTGATCATCAACATTATACAACATATGGACAGTAAAATTAAAAATCATCAGTCACACATAAGGTATACACAGAGACAGATTTTCACGAGGAAACCCATAAAGGGAGAAAACCTCTTCTTCTTTGAAATGATAGGCAATCTTTTAAGTTCTGTACATCATCTTTAATTGAGCACCAACTCAATGTGAGGCTGCTACCTCTATTTTACAAGCTGCAAATTGTTTGAGAGAACCAACTCTATGGTTTCTCTAGCACCCACTAGAAGGAAGCACCAACTCCCTGGTTTCTCTAGCACCCACTAGAAGGAAGCACCAACTCCCTATATGTTCCAGCACCAACTGGATGGAAGCACCAACTTCCAGTTACACAGGCTCCAACCTGTATAACAGAGAACACTTGTTCTCCCTAACACCACCTTGCCACCCTGGTTTCTCTGGATGCAACCAGATGGAAGCTACAAATTCCTGTGTTCAATCTCCCACTTGAACCTCTGAGGAAAAAAATCCTCCTGAGCACCTCCCAACCTCCCTATTATATGAAAGAATAAATACATAGACAACTATGCAGATAAATCAATTCTTACCATTCTTTCTTTGTTCTATAAGTCTGGTCTTCTACTAACTGTTCTGCAATTCTTCTCTTCCCCTGTCTGTTCAGCAGGTCTGCTCTGCATCAACTTGTTCTATCATTCTGCTCCGCTTCAATTTGTTCTGTTATTCTACTCTGTGTTTCATCTCACATTGCACATATGCTCAATCTCATACTGTGCATCCTCTCATTTTCCCTTTCTTAGAGTTTCATTCATTTTCATCCAGAACTGCCAACCTCACGCTGTCTGTCTCATTTTCTTTTATTCACACTCACGGCGGTTCAACTTCCCAACTCCTTTGGCAAAAAGATGACAACTATCTAAGCAACTAAAATGCCAACTAATCGGCGATCATGAGTCCGATTCACTAATAGATTTGTAACTGAAGAGTTAACTGTGAGAGAGAACAATAACCCTTCGATCATATTCTCATTTATCTGCACCATTGGGTGAACTTTATTGACATTGCCTCTAAATTGGGTTTCGTCATTTCGACAATCATGTGCTGAGTGTCTCGACACTTCATTTCGTGATCTCCGAAGTCATGATACATGAATTTTCTGCACTAGCTCCTTCCCCAATATGACTATGGTCATAACCAAGCGCTTATGTAAAAAAGTGCTTTCGCGATTTCTCATTTCGTGATTTTCTACATTATGCTCCGTTGACCCCAAGTCAGCGAAATTTCGATCACTTTCCACATGTCCTGTGATTCGACGGTCCAGATGCGATCTTTATTCAATGGCTACGATTGAATCGCGATTTCGACATTCTTGTTGCATTGGGTTCTTTGCCTCTCTATGTCGCGATATGGAGTTTGATCAATGGTCCATATCTGATCTCTATTCAACGGCTGTGATTAAATCGCGATTTCACATATCGCGATATCGGGATTCCTGATGTTAATAAACTTTGACATCTCCAACTCTCGATCCTCAAAACTCTGACAAGGACTGGAATCAATGGTCCAGATTCAACCTTAATCTGACGACTTAGATTACATCACGATTTCGCATATCGCGATATCGGGGTTCTTGATGTCAATAATCTTTGACATGTCCAACTCTCGATCCCCGAAACTTCGACAAGGAATGGAATCAACGGTCCAGATCAAACCTTTGATCTGACAGCTCAGCTTACATCGCAATTTTGAGTAGTTAAGGAACCCTATTCCTTTGACTCTCCAGTCAGCGAACTTACGATCTTTCCCCACGTGTCCTTCCTGATGATGGACGGTCCTCCTTCTTTCGAGATTTTGTGAGCCCCTTTTCTCCTTGTTATACTTTAAAAGGTGTGCAGGTTCTCCTTGATCCAACGATGGTCGGATCCCTTGCTTGGATCAAACCCCTGAGATCTATTCCCCTCTTCAACACGCTCTTCTTGTCTAAATTCAGATCTGACGACCCTCGTTCTGTCGAGAATTTTGGATGGGATCCAACGATCAGTAGTTCTTCTCAAACTTTACGAGTCTTCAATCACTTGATCAATGTTGCGTTGCCTTCAATCATTCGCCTTCAATCATTTGACCTTACTGTACTTATATTCTATTTGCCTATCGATTACAAACTTCTTGTACTCATGCCATATTCACTGTTGTACTTGCCATCAATGACAAGCATTCGATGTTTGTTAAATATTTTCCATTCACTGTCTGTTAAATATTTGCCAACAAAATATTTGAGGCACTATCCAATCAGTTTTTAGTGTGAACAAGGGGCCATTTAGGTCTTTGACCAACCCCCCACTCGAATTCAGCTCAGATTTGGGGGTCAAATCGACCTGGGAGCGGAACCAGAAGTGGGTGGGAGGCCGACCAGAATCATAAACGTGCCATTCTGAGGTGTGCGTGGATTTTTGTGTCCACAGTCGTGCATCGGGTGCATGTGCACTTTTCCTTCATTTTCGACTAGCGCATGTGCGCGCGCTTTCTTTACATTCTAAGTGCATGCTGATTTTATAACCAATTGTATAGTTTTCCCTTTGGAAATGCATTTTTTTGGGCCATGAATGAACTAATAGGTGTTTTTAGAGGTGATGGATTTCTATAACCATTTGCGGATGAAATTTCAGTGATAACAGATGGCCCCTGATGTGTGAGGTTAGGAGCATACGTATAGCCGAAATACATCAATGGTTCTTCTACTGAGAGTACCATTGTAAGGAAGAGTGTTTGAGATGAATTAAGAGAGAGAACCATTGGAGGGAGAGGGGAACCTATGAGACCCAAACCTTTAGCTAGGTGTGAAAAAATAAAAACTGTATACAAATGAGGCGGGCATGCCCCATGCTCATGTCATGTAACTCAAAATGTGTGAGATAGTAATTGAAGTTGTATGTTTGATGTAGATAACTGCAGCACCCTTTGTGGTGGTTTGATAGTGACATATGACAATTAGGATGGTGAACATACTCTGAAAAGAGGTGATGACACTTGCAAATGGTGTCGATGGCTTGCGGGCATTGATGGCCCAATGAATTTTAGAGGTCTTCAACTAGTATGAAACAACTGCAATAGTCACAAAGTAAGACCCACTGTAACATGAGAGTGTGTTGAAGTCGAATGTTATGGAGGTCAACAACAACATAGAGCAATGATGGTTCTCTCAGTGTCGTCTAAGACGTCTCATTGTAAAGGTAATGGGAGTCAAGATACTGTCTCCCTTCTGGAAACTGTGCTGATGTCGACAAAAAGGGAGACATGACTTCGATAAGTAAAGGGCTTCTAGAAATCCACAGGATGAGATCAAGAACTGATGAGGAACATGGGTGAAGTCAAGATGTGATGAGACTCAAGACTGCCCTTGGTTGGGGATATGTGGAAAGTATGAGTGGCAACAACCATGAAACGAGATCTAGCGTCAGGGGGATGACTAGACGTGGGTTTAAATTGTGCTAGAGGCGTGACAAAGTGGACAAACTCAGAGATCATTGGTACCTAGACTATGGGATACTTGAGGTTTATGGATGATGTCAACAAGAGTAAAATGTAATAGGATGCCACAACAAAGGGCGACATGGGTTTCTTTTCTGGGAAAGGAAGGTTTCGAAAGGCAATGAAACAACTATGTAAATGCGAGAAACAAAGGCTTTATACAATTACCGAATGAATAAAGAATAATTTGGGATAGGTGTTCAGATATAGAAACGGGTGCCCCAGTGCAAGATGGTTTGGCCTGTGAGGGCAAAAGTGGTGTGGAGAACTGGTGGAAGGTGGGGGACCCATAGGTGGGTTTTTGTATGAGGTAAATGAATGGAGAGAAATCTGCAGGTGGGGAGACTGATTGTGGATGAAATGGAAGGTTAATGATACTGCGAGAGTGCAGTCAAAGTGAAACCATGGTGAGAGATTCGGGGAGTCCAGTGGGAAGGCTAACATGATGAGGAGAAGAAGTATGTGGTTGATTCTCGAACATGCAAATGAATATCAGGACTCCCCTCCCTAGGGGGTAGAAGCAACATGAGTGTCAAAGAGCCAAAGGGGACTATGAATGGGACAACTCATGTTGGGGAGAATGCTACTGAGTGACAGTACTTGAAATGCAGCATAGGTGATTGTACTGCAGAGCCGGGTGTGAGGATCCTACAGGAAAATGTCGGAGGGTGTGACTGGGAGATGGAATTGATATTCAGAGGGAATAATTACATGCCAGTGTCAATCATATACCCGAAGGGGATGCGTTGATGAGTGATGACCAAGTACCTGCACACATAAAAACCGAATACCCGATGTGAACAATATATGAAGATAAAGAACATATAATAGTTATTCAATAATTGTGAACATGAGCATGCATACCTAGGTGTGATGTGAAAAAAATGCTCCTCTAGGGCCGAGGATGGATGGGGAACCAGGGAATGTGACTGTGTAGGTAGCGGGATCCTGATCCTGTGGTTGAAGATGGATAAAAAAATAGATGCTCTGAGCTCCTGTAATTGAGTTTGAAAGTTTGGAAAAGGGGACCATATATAGCTGTAGGGCCCATAATTCCATCTCATTTATACCTGCTTTCATAGTGAGTTTATGAGAGGAGAAGATTTGAAGATTTTGGGAGATCGAGCCAGCCAATCCAGGATTAGAGAGAGCCAGGTTAGTGGTCTCATCTTCCTGCATAGTAGTTAGGATTTAGTTTTTGGGTAGGGACGTACGAATGGTCGTACTGGGAGTTTTTGTGAGGGTGGGCCCTCCAGTGCGTGTATAATCGAAATATTCCTACGCTTGGGTACACGACTGTAATTAAGACAACCGCGCATAGGGGCACCTATTTGAGGAAAACAGGTGCGCATTGGATGAACGCCTGTTTGAAGTAGATATGTGCACTCGTGCATAACTGTTTCTCTAATAGTTGCACATGTGTGTGCAACTGTGTATCGAATAGGTGCGTATGAATGCATGCCTATGTGTGTGACAAGGGCACATGAATGCACACCTTTGTCTTCGATATTTGCGCATTGATGCACAACTGTGTGAAGAACAAGCGTGCACATGTGCGCGCTTGTGTGGGAAACAAACATGTACATGAGGCAAAGCTGAGGGGGTGTAAAAACGTATCTTTTTGAGAGTTGGTGTTTTTGTGGTTTGTGATGTCTGATCAAGTAATATTTATGTGGATGCAGGGGACTAGTTCAGGATGCCAGTCCACTAGAGGGAGAGGGACTGGGCACGCCTCAGGGAGGTGGTGAGGGATGAGGAGCTAGGTGTGCATGGACATTTGGCAGCCTGTGGGTTTCTAAAGTTCTTCGATTGCTCATTATTGTGGGAATAGGAGTACCTGCTACAGTTTATGATATCGATGTGGAGCATTGATTTGTAGTGCTTCATTGTGTGGGGGGAGCATCTCGCATTCTCTACGATGAAGGATGTGTATTTCTTGACTGGGCTCCTGTTTCGGGGAAGCGCTCTACCTGATGACCCTCTGTTGCCAGGGGATGGATGGTTGGATGACCTGGCATAGACGTATTATACTGGGGAAGAATTTATGTCAGGAGCGGTGGTGTGGATTGGGGCGATGGATTCCCTTGTGCATCATTGCATTGCAACGATGATTGTGAGGGTCTATGGATCCCTAGCTACTCAACAGATCAGTGGTGGTCAGCTAAGGATCATGCAGAAGGCACTGGGTGGTGAGCATTTTTCCTGGGGCTTGATGCTACATGCCAATATGATGGGGTAGCTCAACAAGTGTTGAGCTGCGGAATCGGGGGATTTTTCCTCTGGGTCAATCTTGATAGCCTGATTCTTGGAGAGGGTGCCTATGTTATGCCCGAGAGTTTTTTTAGATGCACCTGGTGCACGAGAGCCACGATTGATGCAGTGGGAATTGATATTGGTTCGACATGGGGGTGGGGAGGGTGGCCATTACTTTATGACTGAGATAACATGTGTGTGGAATCAAATGCCATAGATCATCCTGTGATACCCATATGGCGGGATGGAATGTCGTTGAGATCCCGACATGGTCTTACCTCTTGGAGAGGTTTGGGACCACTGAGGTATGTTGATGTATTTAATGTTTTTGGATAGTATAGAATATGTTTTATGTATGGATGGATGTTGACGCTATCATTTTTTTTTTGTGTGTGTAGATGTGGGGCTGCGTGGATGAGAGGTAGAGTTGGTCAGAGAGTCAGCTCGTCAGGGGCTTGAGAGACCACCACAGGGAGAGCCGCGAGCAGGGGAGAGATGCCAGAGGGACAAGGCTGGTGCAAGGCCAGTTGATGCTTATAGAGTTGGTAGGAGGCACCGATATGATGACCCTGGTATAGGGCCTTCACATGCTCCTACGACAGAGGCTAGTAGAGTGCTAGAGGAATTTCGCTGCTGATTGGAGGTGATGCTACAGGGGGTGCCTGAGGACATGTGGACACAGATACAGGACGAGGGAGTCTTGGAGTAGTGTGTGGGCCTTCTGGTGGAGTTGCAGACCTTGATCTATAGAGTAGCTGTAGCGGGGGCGGTGATGACTGGGTGGTTGCCCCCAGGACTTGGAGTACCGTCGACTGGTGGGGCACCTCCTCCAGAGAGAAGACTAGGTGGTGGTGCTCTAGAGTCACCATGAGTGCTTTTGATGTGTATATATTTTTGTATTTATATAGGCCTGCGAGCCCATTTTGTATAGGGTGGTGTGACACCTATTTTGTACCTATAGGAATGAGGGGGTTCACCTTCCTATGGGAAATGTACATGTACTATGTTTTGTAAACATTAATGGAACATTGATCGGTATATATAGATGGATATACATGTTTTGGGATCTTTGTGATGTTCACATGTGATGATGTTTTATGGTGATTTTTGATGATGTCTAATATATATGCTATGACATACTTTCCATGATTTATGTATGTGTAATGATGTCTTGATGTGATAAATGCCAATCTAATACTAGGTTAGCCATATTATATGCTATTTGATTGAACTATCGTGGAATATGTGTAAATGTGATTGAATCAAAATGTCAAGATAAAAGTATAACTTGCAGGTATTTATGGAAGAGGCAGGGATCGTGGAGACGGTACACATTGTTGAGATGCAGAACGACGAGCTGGGAATCTAGTAGGACGCTAAGGTGGAAAATATGGTGGTGACTGACCTTGGAAAGGAGGCCAATGACGACTGTGTATTTTTGTTGGTTGTTGATTGTTGAGCTCAAACATATGCCACTGGAGTGGAGTAGTTCATGTGAGGGGGAATAGAGGGCCCAAGCGACCGAAGAAAGATTCTGTGTCCATCGGATAGCCCCATCAGCGTAATCGATGTGGTAGGATGATGGAGGAGTCATATGTCAATAACACAAATGGTAGATCAACCATGAGGCATGGGGGAAAAAAATACTAAAAAAAATACTACAAATGTGTACAAAAAGGAAAAAGCCTAGTGTAGAGTGGCTATGCCTAGGCATAAATTTTTTTTAGGTATAACCCGTTGATGGGTTCTTTCAGAGAATGGACTTCAGGGGAGGCTAGGATGTAGGAACCTTTAGTGAGGCAGTGTTGGATGATATAAGGTCCATTCCATAAGGAATTTAATTTTCTGTGGCCAAGGGTTTCATGAGCGATGTCGTAGGCAAGGACGAGGTCTCCTTCCTTAAATGAGAGAAGGTTGAGATGGTGGTCGAAGGTGGCCTTTGACCATTTTTTGGCTGCCTCATTGTTCTATAATGAAGACCAATGGTCTTCATCTAGTGACTCTAAGTTTAGCAAGCGCTGCTCCATTGGAGTAGTGTCAGGTAAAAGCTTGATGGTGGTGTGTAAAGTGGGAATTTTGCACTCGATGGGGAGAGTGGATTCGATCCCATGGATGAGATGAAATGGTGTAAAAACAGTGGAAGTTTTAACTACCATGCGATAAGCCCATAGCATAGAAAGCAACATATGGTTCCAGTTGGTCTTATGTTTGTTGACAATACACTGCAACATGTTTTTAAGGACCTTGTTAACAGCCTCTAGTAGTAGGGGGAGGTGAACTCATGAGTGAAGCCTAACTTTGAGGAAAGTTTGACGAAGAGCTTGTTCTCAAAGTGTTTTCCATGATCAGATACCAGTTGTAATGGTACTCTGAAGCGGGAAATGACGTGATTAAAGAAAAAACGCACTGTGGTGTCAGCAGTGTTGTTGACGGTTGGCATGGATTTGACCCACTTGGTGAAGTAATCGACTGCCACAATAATGTACTTGTGTCCATTGTTGGATGGAGGGTTGCAAGTCATGAAGTCAATGACCCATTTTCAAAAGGGGCTGACAATGATGAATGGGTGTAGAAGAGTGGGTGGTGCTCATGCTTTGTGGGCATAAATTTGGCATTTGTCACACTGTTTCATAGTGTGGATATAGTCATGAAACAATGTGGGCTAGAAGTAGCCTTCTCGAATGATTTTCTGGGCAGTGGACATCTCTGAGAGGTGACCACCGCAAGCACCACTGTGGAAATCATTTAGAACTCTGTCATCTTCATCGATGGTAAAAAATCGACAGAGTATGGTGTCAACCCCTCGTCGATATAAGATGCCACTGATAAGGATATATCGAGGGGCCTGATGGTGAATACATCGATGATTGTCCTGGGAGAGGTGGGTTCCAAATTTCTGTGTTCAAAGGTAGACGAGGAGATCGCCATACTAGGTATCATCCAAGGGGATGTAGAAGAGGTGTTCGTTGGGGAAGTCCGTATTGACGGGTGAACTAGTAGTATCTAAGGGAAATTCCATAATGAATTTGGTGAGGATGAGGGATTTATTTCTCTTGGGTGTTGAAAATTCTAGGTCGACTCCTGAAGGATGACAATCCATCAGGCAAATTTACCATTAATTTGTCAATGACTGAGAAAGTATTGCATGGGGTTGGAATCTTCCATGACTTTGGTGGTGCGAAGCAGGATATAATGGCACAATTTCTGATCTGTGAAGACAACTGCAAGGGTGAGTTTATCTTCATGATTGTACTTCAGGGGTGGACCTAAAAGGATTTTACTAATATAGTAAAGTACATGCTCATGACCATCATCCCCTAGTTGGATGATAACTCCTGCTACTGAGACGAATGAGGCTGGTAAGTAGAGGATGTAGTCACGATCATAGTCAGGTGGAATAATCAAAGGGTCGTTGGAGAGCGTCGCTTTTAAATCATCAAAAGCAGTTTCAGCATGTTCATCCCATCGAAATGGGATATCATGATGTAACAAGCGAAGGAAACCGTGTGCATGAGTGGCGTAATCAAGTACAAAGCAGCGTAAAAAGTTATCTTTGTCTTGTAAGCTCTACAGCTGGCGTATATTCCAAGGGGGGGAATTTCTGTGATGGCTTGGACCTTGAGGAGTTCGATGATGATGCCACGTTTGGAAACTATGAAACCAAGGAGGAGTCCAATGATGATGCAGAATACACACTTGAGGGGGTTCAAGCAGATATTGTACTTGGAAGACAACCCGTAAGTCATCTAGGTGTTGAGTGCATTTCTTAGATTGAGCAGTGAGGTCATCTAAGTAGGCAAGGATGAAGCAAGCGAGATCATGAAAAACATAGGTCATGGCCCATTGGAAAGTCGCACCAGCGTTCTTGAGGCCAAAAGGCATGACACGATATGCAAAAGTACCACATGGGGTAGTGAATGTGGTTTTATATTGATCAGATGGGTGAATTTGAATTTGATTGTAGATAGAGACTTCGTCCATGAAGGACAAAGCCTTGTGGCTGACACAATCATCGAAAATTTGGTCAATAAAAGGCATTGGGAAATTGTCTTTGGGACAGGCGTGATTGAGATTGTGAAAGTTAGTACAGATGTGAATAATGCCTTATTTTTTGTTGACAGGGATGGGTTTGGAGACCCGTGATGTATATGCAATGGGGTATATGAATCCGGTAGTGCGTAATTTGTCAATTTCAGATTTTATGGTTGCTACTTTGGATGGGTGTAGTGGGCATTGATTTTTTCGCACAAGTGTGATATCAGGCCATGTGTCTATACGATGTTCGACAATAGAAGGATCAAGGCCGGGCATATCGGTGTATGACCAGGCAAAAATGTACTAATATTCCTGGAAGAGAGATTTGTAAGCTCTAATTTCTTCAGGAGAGCATGCGACACCAATGGTGATTTCTTCTATGATTCCAGGTTTGATGGAAATATCGATTTTGACAGTGGGGGAAATGTTGGCCATGTTTCCTTCTTCAAAAGTGTTGGGGGCAGGGATAGGGTTGTTGAACTAGTCTATATGCCCTGATGGGATAAAATATTTGGTTTCGATTGCGTATATGGAGTCTTGTCTAGGGGGATCAAAGGCTTCCTGTGAGAGAAAGAGCTCTCTATGATGGGGCACATTCCATGGGAAATCGGGGGTAGTTAATTCCTTGAGGATGTCTTCATCGTAGTGGAACTGGCGAGAATATAGGGGATCCAGGGGGGTAACATTGGTAATTGTCACCATGTGGTTGTCTTCTGGTGGTGACTATTATTGGATAAATCAGTAGCTGCAAACACTAACTGATCTCCCTAGATCCACCTAGATCTAGAACAAAAAACACTAGGACATGATGCTTTCCTTAAGTTTTAAATATTGAATTTACTAACTAAAGAGGGATAGGTGAAATACCATTTAAATGCCACTTCCTCTTTCTATCGCCATCCTAGCTCCATTCCAACACTCATACCATGATTATCCTACAAAATAACACAACCAACCAAAATGATAGTAATAGCATAAACTCAATATAAACCTATGTATGTGATCAAGGAATCATACAATAAAACACAACAAGATTTATAGGAAAGAATTATATTACTGTATCATATTATATGTGAAAGAGAGATTACAACCGTGGCCTTGATGTCATAAGGTCCCTTCCAACTGTCCTTCATTCCCCACACACTTCCACTCCAAGAATTATGAGAGCATGTATCTGATAATATTCACAATCTCTCTTGACAAAATGGATCATCTAGCCAAGCTAACAATCTCTAAAGCTCAATCCAATCCAAGCTAATCCCCAAAAGCTCCAAACTCCAAAGCTAACCTTCTCCATGAGATATCTTCTCCTTTTATAATCTGAAGAGGATAAGGTGAGGAGGTTAGGATGATCCCACCAAATCATGAAAGCAAGTAAGATCCAAACCATTGGGTTGCCACCTCACCATGGAAGTTTCTCCTTCTAGAAGCATCGAGAAGATGCTCGTTTTTCCCACGTATGAGCATTTTCTCACCCTACCTATATAACAACCTGCGAACACTTCATGACCTAGCTATGGTGCAACCTATGAAAATTAGGCATTTTCGCACCCTAGCTATAGTGAAACATGCAAAAATCCTCTTTAATAGGATTTTTACAAACGCAAATGCAACTTCTTTTCTTAGGAAAAGTTCTTCTCCCTTCTTTCTTTAAGAACTCAGGCTACTGACCCCTCTGAAGGAAACATATAGGTTTACATCATTAATGGTCATAGGGATGACGAAAATAATGTGTAACAGAGAGCCCCCGAAAGTATGAAGTTAGAACAGAGTGATAGCTGAAATACTTTGTCGAGTGTGTGTAGGGAACAAGGAACAGTTGGTCAGAAACCTACCAACAAACAAGGAAATATAGTACACTAATATATCATCACTGAGGTAGGCATTCCCATACTCAGAATAAAAATGACTTAGAGCATAAATGTTGACATGCGAAGATCCATGTCAAGTAAGACATGTCATGGACACCAAACATACACTGTGGATCCATGCCAATATGACTCAAATTTGAACATAGCCACCAAAAATACATTGTGGATCTATGTGTTAAAGACTCAAATTTGAACATAGCCACCAGACATACAATGTGGATCTATGTAATAGTACACCGAATATACTCCAACGCAACCTAGACTTGTCAAAAAATATCCAGGGTCTTCATATCCACCACTCTATAGTACGAATCTAACCATGCAAATACATGTGCTGAAGTAGAACATGGTATAAACCACTTGATTACTGGTCATTAGTGTATACCGTTAACAAGTGTGAGAGAAATCACCATTAATGTCAATGACTCCCAAGGCACTCTGGTACAATCCAATGAATTTGAATCAATGAGATGAGGTCGAACACTCGACAGAATCTCTCGATCAGGGGTCGATAATGAAAATCCACTGTCAAAAGCGAGGAAACTTGCCATTGAGGCATGCACATTCCAAGTTACCAATTAGTTTCTAAGTCTAATTGCTAGATAATGAGTTGAAGTCAATAGGAAAAGACTCATCACAAGAGGGCCTTAATGTATCCCACATCAATGACATGAAATAAAGTAACAAGATTTGATGTAGATCAGAGTAACAAGTGATTTAGGACTAACTCAGGGATGACCGATGCAATAGAAGGCTTAAAGACTGCAGAAATGGCCGACATAATAGAAGGATTTTCCGAGTTGAACTTCATTTTGAACATATTGACGACACAACAACTGTCTTGGAAACACTGACTCAACAATGGGGATCACAGACCAATTTGTAATATTATAAAGGAGTATGATCAAGAGATAAGTGGATTTTCCAATCTAGACACAAGGCGAGTGAAAGGGTTTCATGTTCAAAAGCGACTCTTCCATGGAATATAGGTTTAGACATATTTATTTCACAATTTTTCCCCCACCATCTCTGGCGAGTATCTCTTTATTTTTACACAAGATTGAGGAGGATAACATATGCTTGAAATGTAATCTCATCCTTTGGATGAGTCCCTCGAAGTATGTTTAACAAACCCTAGGAAGGAGTGGTTCGGTCCCACATGGGCCTTTCAATGTTTGTTTTATGAGTCCAAAGAAAGAAAACTCAGGGGTTTTTCATGTTTAGAGAGTCTGAAAAACACTTAAAGAGAACTCTCCCAGTTCCTTTTTCATAAATTAGTTCGACGAGACCGAAAAAGTTATAAACTATTGCTCATTGAATGTTTTCTTCAAATACTTTTGTGAGTGTGAAAAGAACAAGATCGCTCGACAATCTTTTCATGTTTAGAGAGTCTAAAAAGAGCTTAAAGGGAACTCCAATGGGTTCCTTTTTTGTATAACCTTTACGAGTCCGAAAAAGTGATAAAAGTATACTCAGTTACATTCTCATTGATTTACGAGCACGAGAAAGAACAAAGACTAAGCTCGGGATTGTTTTCATTTTTACACAAGCTTTGAAACAAAAAAAAACTATGCTTGGACCTGGTTTCATTTTTACACAATCTTTAACTAGAGGAAACTATGCTTGAGGTAAGTGGTTTCATTTTTACACAAGATTGAACCATAGAAAACTATGCTTGGAATTCCCAACGCATAACACAGGGATGGATGGTACTTAGCCCCCAACTTAAGAAACTAGCGACTCTAAATTCAGCATGAAGACCAGAGGCTGAAAGAAAATTCCCCCCAAGCTTCATTTCATCCAACTGCAAAGGGGAATGAAATGGAGCTTCGAATACTAGATGAAGGACTTGAATCAAATAGAGAGGGGGAAAACTATTTCATTTTTTAACGAGCTTGACACAAAAACAAGAACTATGCTCGTAACCTCTGTTTCATTTTTTAACGAGGTTGTCACATAAACAAAAAAACTATCCTCGTAAGTGGTCTTATTTTTTAATGAGTTTGAAATCAGAAAACCATGCTCAAAGAACTTTGTTTCATTTTTTAACGAGGTTTCCTCAGAGACGCAAAAAATATACTCAACTCTCTTCTTGATCATGGATTCCAAGAGGACAATGCTCCGAAAGGACACCATGTCAAGGGACAAAACTCGGTCATGGATTCCAAGAGGTCTTCATTGGAAGGAAGAAACACACTCTGGAAGGACACCATGTCAAGGGTTGCAATAGGAGTAAAGAGATCAGGCTCTAACTGTAAATTCTAACCTTGTATAATATCTACTGCAAACAGATATTCAGAAAAGAACTGAAAAGACACAATGGAAAAAACAAACATGACACAGAGATTTTTCCCCTGGAAACCCAAACCGGGAAAACCAACATATTATGTATTCATTCATTGTGTTACAATGTTTACAATAAAAAATACATATAGGAGCCAGTGGCATCCAAAACCCTAACCCAATGACCTGGATTAGTCGAAAACCCTAATTCCTTAATCAGAAATAGAAAACCATCGGAAAAGAAACCATGTGCAGAAAAACCACATAAATATAATGCGGTCCCGATGCAAAAAAAAAAATTCGGGGGCTCCGCCCCCCTGCACTACCCAACATTACACTACTACTTGTGCAAAGAATATAATAGATACCCAACACTAACAACCCTATTGAAGATATCACCATGTCAACTTGTAGTGTCCCCAAGGCCGAGCCCCGTTGTAAACCATGTTCTGAAATGAATTGTAACTATGTGTTATAGGCTGGTGAGCCAAGTTTTTATAAGCTGGAGGCTTATGTGTTTGTTAGGCCAGGGAGCTTGAGTGTTGAAGGCCAGGAGCCTGCTGTTTTATACGTAATCATGCAGAACAATTAATAAAATATAAACACCACCATGTGCAGACCGACCACGATGAATGAGTGAAGGGGGACTAAGCATCCATAAGGTGGGAAAGGAATTAGAGGCTGGAAGGTGGGAAAAGGGGCTAAGTGTTAATCCTAGGGGCTAAGCCTAGGGGGCTTAAACCTAGGAATAATATTTTAATATTATCCCAAAAGACATGTGCATTTTATGTTTTATCCTAAGTTTCTGGCAAGGGGAGAACATGCAAGGGAAATGCGTGCTGGTGGAACGCATGCAGTTTCATGAGTGACAAGTGTCAACCCTGACGCATGCAAATAAAATGACCAGGGTGAGCCATGAGTGGGTCTCCTCCCCCCCCATTCTACCCGATTTTCTGAATGCGTACGGAGCCGGGGGTAGTACTACCAACCTGACTCCTGCAGAGAACCTTGGTGCGTCCCGGTGATTCAAAAATTCTAGGTCTGGCTCTGAGAAAACCCATGTGTGCATTCCCGGAATGAGAAGCCTGTGTTGATTTCAGGAAAGAGTCTGTGTTTGTTCGGGAAGGTTGGTACTCCCTTCTCTGTTCTAAATCGTGGAGTCTGCATCGACCCCTGCGTGGACGACTTGTCACGCATCCCTGAGAATCCAGAGGGTGAGTCTATCCCATGTTTCCAAATTGAGAAAATGGAAGTGTTTCGTCCCTGCTAAGCCTGGTTATACTATTGCACCTGTCTGGAGCTGCCCTGGGGTGTTCGTGTCTGTATTCCCATGGATTGTGGTGGACGTGTAGTGTTTGACCCAGTGTGGCTTATTGGCCAGTTTGTACAACACTCTCTCCAGGTGAGAGAGGTGGATGAAGATTGGAAGAACAGGTTGTTGGACCTGTGAACGACTCCCTCCAGGTGAGAGAGTGCGTAGAGGAAGGAGATAACTCCTGGAAGGAATCCTTGTAGCTGCCATAGAGCCTAGAGACTTTCGGTCCAGCCTGTTCCTATAACCCAAGGCAAGGGAGATTAGCAGCCGAAGGACTGTCCAGGTGATAGAGAAGGTGTATACTCCTGGGGTGGAACAAGCATGTGGGGAATGAGGGTCTGTGGGCAGTGAGCATGGGAGGTTCCTTGGAGAGATTCCCTTCCTTGTGGTGGTGTGTTGTTTTCCCTATAACCTCAGCCTAGCCTAGGATTCCTTGTCTTGGGGTGGAGCTTAGTCCCAGCTCGGGGGTGACCCACTGTTGAGCTGATGAGCAGTGTGGTCTAAGGCTGGGAGGTTTGTGGAAGGCCTGCACTTGGTTGGTGGATTATACCACTGTTAAAAGATAAGTATTTGATTATGTTTTCATCATGTTTTGCATGACTCTACTGCTTATTTTATCATGATTTCCGTTGTGTATATGAATTAAGATGGAATGCTATGGTTTGTTAATTATAGCAGTAAATAATATGTTTTACTCTGTGCTTAAATGAGTTTAATTGTTTAAATGTGTGTGCATTCTTTAATACCTATATGAGTTATGTATAGAGTGGTGTTATAACCTTATCTTAATAACGATTAAGCCATGGTAGCTGAGAAGGGGCGCTACAGTTTGGTATCAGAGCCAAGGTTTTGACACTGAGCCTAGATGGGCTAGTGGAGCGGTCTTTGGACCGCGAATGTGAGGGGAAATTTGGTCTGGAAGGCCAATTTCAGACCCTGGTTTGCTCCAAAGTGTCAAGGACTTACTTGACGATTTTTTAAAGCTCAGGAGGTATAGCGGCATTATGAAACCGTAGCCAGTGTGGTATAAGTCCACAGGGAGAGAGAACTCCACACCGGAAGTGTAGGAGATTTAGGATCTGTTCGGGAGGGAAGGTGAGCCCTCATGACAGTTAGATTTGGAAAGTGTGCACGGGGTTTAAATCCCTTTGGAATTGCACAGGAGTGTGGAAATCGTGATACGCGAAATCCCAAGTTATTCAGGACCGTCCATCAGAAAGAACGCGTGGAGAGCGATCAGCCTTTCACTGACTCGTAACTTGAAAATAGTCAACAGGTGAGTTCGTGAGAGTCACGAAATGAGAATTCATGATTGGATCGTAACCGTCGATCTAAGAGAGATCGGGACCATTAATTTCCCAGGAAGAAATCGACATTTTGGGAGATGGGAGGTGAGAAGAGGTGAGCACCTCCGAAAAACCCGAAACCCCAAAATCCTAAAAACAATCTACACCGTATATCGTGGGGAGAAGAACTTGACTTTAGGATTAGGTAGGTTAGTAGACAGTGATTTCAGGATTTTAGCAAATGGAAGTTCAAGATGTGTGGATGCATGAACTTCTGACACCCGAAACCCCGAAACGCCGAAAGGATCTGTGCCGTAGATCTGAGAAAGATCTGACTATTGGATTTTACTAGAAATGGATGTGGACACATGGAGATGTACCACGTGCCAGTGGGTCGAGAAGAGAAGTGAGAGAGGTGGGACCCGATGACGTCTTTAAAAGAGACGTGGACCCTCGTGAACGTGCCACGTGCTACCGTGGTTGTGGGTGACCGCTGTGCTATATGGGCCCGGAGGGTAGAGCAAGTCAAAATTTCGGAAGTCGGGGGTTGGAAAGGAAAGCAAGTCTGAAAGCCTCGTGGACCAAAACCCCGAAACCCGAAGTCCCAAAATCCCGAAGTGCCGAAAATGAAAGTTTCGAAAACCCAAAAATTGCAGAGCCGAACGAGAGCTCAGAAAACTTATTTGAATCGAAATGTCTTTGTTTTGTTCGTACTGGCTTATAAATGTTATGGATTGTCCCTGAAGGTTTAATGGCATGACAAACTTCAAATTTAATTGCACAGTGCATGTGCAAAGTTCAACGGATCTCAGGATTCCAGTTAACCAACGCCGAGTATGGAATGGGAAAAGGTGATGATTGCCTTCGAATCAGGAGACGAACGGGAAGGAAAGGATGTCAATATGGGAGTGGAAGGATTGAACTCCAATGGGCATGGAAAAGAGAAGGATAAGGAAGGACACATAATGAAAATCATTGAAGGATTGTAAAGAGAGGCCAAGGTTTGCCGAGCTGATAGTCGTAAGCTCATGAAAGTCAGGGATCGACATGGTGAATTAAACCTAAAATTTTTGAAGAGCCTGGAAAGAATAGAGAAGAAACTCGAGAAGGGAAGAGACTCAAGTACGATGGAGGGTCGCAGAACCCATGGGAGAAGAAGTAGGTCGAGGAGTGGTAGTCGACATCTTAGTCACTCCCAAAGACATTCTGACAGAAAGACACACAGTAGTTCAAGCCCATCCCCTACCAGAAAACATCAAAAATCTGGAAAGGAGGAATTGAAAGGGGAGATGAACAAAATTAAGCCTCCAACATTCAATGGAGAACATAAGAAGGAGGAAGATGCCGAGACCTGGTTACTTGGCATGAAGAAATACTTCCAACTGCAGAATTATTCTACCCATGCAGAAGGAAGAATTTCCATGTACCAACTGAAAGGAAAAACATCCATGTGGTGGGATCAGTTTGTGCAGGTGCAACACATCAGAGAGAAAGAGGTCACTTGGAAGGAATTTAAGAGGTATTTCAAGAAGAAATACCTGACTAAAATATACTATGACAGAAATATGAAGGAGTTCTTCGAACTCAAGTTGGGTAGTATGACCATTGATGAGTATGAAAGAAGTTTTCTGGAACTACTGAAGTATGTTCCATTCATCAAAGACGAGGCTGTTAAAATTCAAAGGTATCTAAGTGGACTACGACCTTCCATGAGTGACAAGATTCAATATGACGATCCTAAGACCATGGAAGAGACCATAAGAAGGGAGAAATGCTTGTATGAAAAACAAGGAGAAAATCCTATCCTTCGGAAGGTTTGGAATGATCAGAGGAAGTTTAAGAAGGAACAGAGGTAGAAGGGAAACAAACCTTCCTTTTATAGAAACAGTCCTTGGGGACAGTCATCTTTTAGAGAGCCCAGGAAAGTTGAAGGGAGTGAACAGGTGCCAAGACCACCACTTATGGAGTGTTGGGGTTGTAAAGGGAATCATAGGTACAGAGACTGCCCCCACAGAAAAGACAAAGCAAGAACTGTCCATACTGTTCAACAAGATAAAACAGTGGAGGATATGGGCAGCAAAATGCTGAGGATCTATGCAGCCCTGGACAACAAGAAAGCAGAATTTCAATCGCACATGATTGAAGTGGAAGGTACGATCAACAACCGACCACTTGTTATTTTAATTGATTCATGGGCTAGCCATATTTATGTAGATCCTAGAGTGGTGTAAAGTTTGCATCTAACGAGAAGAAAACATGAGAAGTCTTGGTTAGTGCAGTTGGCCACAAGGACCAAGAGGAAGGTCACTGAATTGGTTAAGTCCTATTTAGTGGACATGAAAGGAATGAGCACTAAGGCTGAATTGAACATTCTTCCTTTAGGCTCATACGATTGCTTAATTGGGATGGACTGGTTGGACCAACACCATGCCCTTCTAGATTTCCGTAAAAAGAGATTTACCTGCCTGAATGAAGAGGGAAATCCGGTAACAGTCCAAGGAATTCCCAGAGCCGTGGCTATTAGGGAAATCTTAGCCATGCAGCTAAAGAAATGTTACCGGAAAGGCTGTCAATTATATGCAGCTCGGGTGGAAGAAGCATCCTGAGATGAAGTCTCGAATCTAGAAGACCACCAGGTACTCAAAGAATTCAAGGACATATTTCAGGAGGTACCTGGACTACCTCCGAAGAGGGACATCGATTTTTCTATAAATTTGATGCCTGGAGCAGCTCCAGTTTCGAAGGATCCTTATAGGATGAGTACGCCAGAGCTGAAAGAGTTGCAATTGTAGCTCGAAGAGCTACTAAAGAAAGGTTACATTCGCCCCAGTGTGTCACCGTGGGGAGCCCTGGTGCTATTCGTGAAGAAGAAAGATGGGACGTTTAGGCTGTGCATTGATTTTCGACAGTTGAATAAGGTCACTGTCAAGAACAAGTATCCTCTGCCAAGGATTGATGATCTTTTTGATTAGTTAAAGGATGCAAAAATATTTTCAAAAATAGATCTCTGAGCAATATATCACCAAGTGAGAATAAAGGATGAGGACATCAACAAAACCGCCTTTAGAACAAGGTATGGTCATTATGAGTTCACAGTGGTGCCGTTTGGGCTGTCCAATGTGCCTGCTGTTTTCATGTGCTTAATGAATGGAGTGTTAAGAGATTATTTGGACAAGTTTGTCATAGTCTTCCTGGATGATATCTTGGTGTATTCCAAGACAGAGGAAGAACATGAAAAACACCTGAGAATGGTGCTGCAGGTGTTGAGAGAACACCAGCTGTACGCAAAACTGAGCAAGTGCTCATTTTACCAAAGGCAGATCCATTACTTGGGACACATTATATCTAAAGAAGGGATCTGGATCCTGAAAAGGTAGAGGCCATTTGAGAATGGCCAGCGCCAAGGAATGTGGCAGCAGTTAGATCTTTTATGGGTCTGGTAGGCTACTATAGGAGGTTTATAGACGGATTCTCAAGGATAGCTCATTCTATCACTTCCTTGCAAAAGAAGGAAAAGGAGTTCCAGTGGACTGAAGAATGTGAGAGAAACTTCTAGTGATTGAAGCAGTTGCTAACTAGTGCTCCGATCTTGAAGATTGTAGATCCAAACAAGGATTACGTAGTGTGCACAGATGCATGTAAGGAGGGGCTGGGAGGATTTCTCAGCCAAGAAGGATTTGTAGTTTGCTATGAATCCCAAAAGTTGAAGGAACATGAGAAGAATTATGCCACTCATGATTTAGAGCTGGCAGCAATCGTCCACGCATTGAGGAAATGGAGACATTACCTCATGGGCAAGAGATTCGAGTTGAGAATAGACCATAACGGTCTGAAGTATTTATTTGATCAATCGACCTTAAATGCCAGGCAAATTAGATGGCTAGAGTTTCTGTGCGAATATGAATTTGATATCAAGCATATCAAAGGGAAAGAAAATAAAGTGGCTGATGCACTCAGCAGAAAAGTGCACAAATTACATGCTGCAGCCATTAGCATGTACCAGACTGAGATGAAAGACAGGATTTTGGAAGCTGCAAATACTGATTTGCAGTACAAAGGTATTGTAGCAAAGCTACAACAGTGTGAGAGACCACAAACCAAGGAAAGTTACACCTTGGGAGCTGATGGTTTACGTCTGTATAAAAACAGAGTGTATGTACCCAATGTCCGAGAGTTGAAGCTGGCAATTCTAAAGGAGACGCATAACATGGCTTATGCTAGACATCCTGGATATAAGAAGACTGTGGCAGCAGTCAAAAGCCATTATTTTTGGCTGGGTTTGAAGAAAGAAGTCACTGAATACATTTCCAGATGTATGGAGTGCCAGAAGGTTAAGGCTGAGCATAGGCACTCAGCAGGGTTGCTGCAGCCTTTACCTATTCCTAAATGGAAATGGGACGTGGTAACAATGGATTTTATCACAGGATTGCCCATAGCAAGCAAGCAGCATGATTCGATCATGGTGGTGGTGGACAAGCTTACTAAAGCTACCCATTTTATTCCATTAAAAACCACCCACAAAGAAACAGATGTTGCTGATACCTTTTTAAAAGAAGTTGCACGCTTGAACAAAATTCCTAAGACAATTGTGTTTGATAGGGACCCGAAATTCAACTCGAATTTCTGGAAAGGACTGTTTAAGGGATTCAGAATGAATCTGAACTTTAGCACATCATATCATCCCGAGTCTGATGGACAGACATAGAGAGTGAATATAGTAATAGAAGACATGCTGAAAATGTATGTGATGGATAAACCATCAAGGTGGGAAGACTACCTGCATTTGGTAGAATTCGCCTACAATAATGGGTATCATGCATCATTGAAGATGAGCCCATTCGAAGCGCTTTATGGGAGAAAATGCAACACTCCAGTGAGTTGGGATAATCCAGCTGACAGAGCAGTAGTTGGGCCTGAGCTACTCAAAGAGATGGAAGATCAAATGATAAGAATTCAATGGAATCTGAAAGCTGCCCAGGATAGGCAGAAAAGTTATGCTGATAGTAACAGAACCCATAGAGAATTCCAAGTGGGTGACGATGTTTTCCTGAAAGTGAAAACTAACAGGAGTTCCCTAAAGCTGGGAAGTTGCGCCAAGTTGGCAGCAAGATTTTGTGGGCCATTTGAGATCCTGGAAAGGATTGGGCCAGTTGCATACATGCTTGCATTACCTGCATCTATG
>ML786262.1:180678-211397 GCA_009831015.1 Picea engelmannii | reverse complement strand
CCTTTCCTTTGGCCATGCAACCAAAGGTCACTGCCCTGGTTTGGTGACCAGATGGTGGCAATGTCATACTGCTAAATACCTATGAACATAATGGGCCGGCTCGTGATGAGACCTCCCATCCTCTTGGTTAGGTCTTGCATTTTGTTTATCATTTTCTTAGGGTCCCTTAGTTTCTTATCGAGAGGATTTTTATTGCCTTCTCGGGGATCCCCTGGGTGAAGCATCTCTAGGTTTTCATTTTCCTATGGCTTTTATCTTTTACCAGCTGCTTTTACCCCCTGGGCTTTAGCCCCTTTTTCCCACAAGACAAGATGTACCCTGGATGGTCATCCTAATGGCCAGACTAGGGGAATGGGATGGATGAGCGGGGTTTTAAGATGTAAAAAGTGATAATATGAGGGGAGCAGACGATGGTTCTGCAAACCCCCCTTGGTGGCTAACCAAAACCCATGAATACCATGTTGCTAAGCTACCCCATCAGTTACCCCAACAATGGTCAAGTAGATTAGTGTAAGATCCAAGAAGTTATCTAAAATGAAAGAGATCTAATGCATACATAAGAAGGTTATAATGATCAAATATGACACATACCATGATACCTCGGACCAATTACCTCATGGAGCAAGAGCCCTTTCTGATGCAAGCCCAGGCCGGTAGTGATGGAGGCTGGTACTGCTGNCAGGACAAGTCTGGCTGAGAAGAAGAAAAGATGGGCCCTCAAGGGCCATGCTCAAGTCAATCCGCTCTCGTACTCCATGTCTGGGATCATGTGGGCCTCGAGACATGATCTCCTAGTTATCCCTAGATATCGGGGATAACAGATATCATTGAGAATCTCAATCCTGGAAAACCTTCATTTAGGCCCTCAAAATGGCCTCGAGAGATAAAACTGCTAAAAATAGTAAATTGCCAAAATTGCCAGAAAATTGTTTTGAGCTAGTTGGAAAAGGTAGGTGGCCACTGATATCCACTTGGATCAATCCTCCCTCCTTAGGAAGAAATTTTATCCATTGCGTTGAATGCCCAAGGGAGAGGGAAAAACGTTTGCTGAATTTGCGTCTTGGTGAGCTGCTTGCCTTGCTAGAGAAGTTGCACTGCTTAGCTTGTTGAAGGTTGTCACGAACATGTGGCTGGAAGGGTTGGACCTTTTTAACCAGTCTGGCTACATGAGATGCCTGTTTGCAAAAGGAATCTTTACACTTTGCTGCAATCTTGTTGACCTGCTTTTGTTGGATAAAAGGTGCTTGGGCCAAGGCTGTAGTGGTTGCAGTATCCTTTTGTTCATCTTTTGAACAGATTGTGAAGAAGATGAATTTTGTAGTATGAGATACTACCTTGCGACACTGTTTAGGTGGAACAATAGTCAGAACTACCTCTGGTATTCTGTAGAGATGACAGCCCAGAGAAACAATGACACTGTGGGGTTGAAACTCATAAACAACATGGCGCTTCCACATATATGGTTGGCCCAAGAGAACATCACAGACATCCAGTGGGGAAACATCAAATAATACCTCATCCTTGAAGGGATGGATGCCATATGACAATCAACACTATTGTATGACATGAATATCTTGTCCTTAGCGAAGCCACCTGATGTTGTATGGCTACGGGTGTGGTGTTGTCGACAATCCCAACTGTTTGATGACCTCTACTGAGATGAGGTTCTTCTGGCTTCCACTATCAACAAAAAAATGCAACGGGGTCCCCTTCACCCACATCTGTGAATGAAAAAATCACTCTCCCTCTTCAGGATCTATTGGTTCTTCTGGTTGAATTGTTGCGGTCGTGACAATAGCACTGGGGTCTGCACCGATGATCTGTCTTTTATCAGTATTTTTAGAATCAGATTTTGAATCAGGGTTCCACTCTTTGTCTTTGATCTCGACCACTAATGACTGTTTTGAGCAACATTCATCGGTGTTGTGCCAGTGGATTTTATGGAAATCATACCATTTTTTGGTGTCCTTCTTTGTCTTCTCGTGACCCTTCTTTTCCTATGGATTGGACTGGTTTTCGGGAGACTGTTTGTTAGGGCCATCTTTGTCATACTGTGATCGTTGTGGATTTGAAGACCCAAACTCCCATTTGTTCTGGTGATTAAATTTCTGCTCGATTTTAACAACATATTGATAAGCAACACCGAGTGATGAGATGTCCATAAAATCCATTTCAGTTTGGATGTATTTGTGTAGAGCCCCACTGTATTTCAGAACCAAATGTTGTTTGGAGTCTTTGATACCCAGCTTGGTACGCAAAGTATGGAAGGTATTGGTGAACTACATAACTGCTTGGCCCCTCTCTTGCTGCAGTGTGTTCCATCTCATGTACTGGTCTTCATAGTTTCCAACAGGGTAATACTGTTCATTTACCACATCCACCAAAAATTCCCAAGTGGGATCGACCCCATATATTCCAGACTCCTCTGTGGAAATTTGCTCCCAGTAAGTTTCCCACAAATGTTTGACATGGGGGAGAGATTTAAGGAGTGCGAAGGTGATATTTTCCCTGTCGGAAAAATTATGAACAGAGAAATAACCTTCTAACAGATTTAACCATTTAACGATCAAGAGCAACATGCTTTGATACCACTGATCTAGATTATTTTCGGCACAAAATGAGAGTGGAGATATAATAAATAAATGCACAGAGATATCACAGGTATCCAATAATATAACATAAATGTATCAGAGATGTAACCATAAACACAAATATACAATAATACACGATTTATATTAATGAAATAAATGTACAGAGACTGTAAAAATACAAAGTGAAAGACTCGCTAGAATGGTGGCATCTTATCTCTGAGAAGAGATGTGACGGCTACTCGCATTCACAAGAATATGATTACAATGAGGCTTTGAAGGTATTTTCACAATAAACAGGAATGCAAAAACCCGACCCTGGGAGAAGAAGTGCCAAAAGTCATGTGGGCCTCGTTTGGGTAAGTTAGTACATCAACTTCTCGTGGTCGTAACATTTGCATACGATCTCCGTTTTAGGTGCATGATAGACCGTTGGAAAGGTATCGTCGAGGATATTCATTTTGGGGGCTCAATCATGCCTTTGGCTATAATTGAGAATCTCGATCCCGAAAAACCTTCATTTAGGCCCTGGGAGTTAAAACTGCTAAAAAAAAGTAAATTGCCAAAATTGCCAGAAAATTGTTTTGAGCCAGTTGGAAAAGTTGGGTGGCCATCGATATCCACCTAGATCACATGCAATTTGCTGCAAAATCATTTCCATATTAGGGAGAGGAAAATGGTATTTTATACTATCCCTATTCAATGCACGAAAATCAATGCATAATCTAATATGACGAGTTGTTTTCCGAACGGGAACCAAATTGAAAACCCACTCATAATACTTAACAAGGAAAATTATCCCCACCTTCAAGAGTTTTTCCAACTCCTTCTAAATAGTTTCTTCCAATGCAGGGTTAATGGGTCTTTGTTTTTTCTTAACTGGTTTTATGCCCTCCTTGATAGGAATGGCATGTTGTATAAGAGCAGGATCAAAACCATGAAGATCCACATAAGACCAAACAAAAACATCTTGAAATTCACTAAGAAACTCAGTGAACTTCAATTTTTCTTCATCAGAACATTGGGCACCTATCTTAACATTATTTGGACAATCGGGTGTCCAAATGTTCAAGGAAATGGTTTCACCCACTTTACTTTTCAACTCCTCTTCTTTATTTTTTTCTTTGTTTTCTACATCACTCGATGAAAATGAACTTTCTAGAGGACTCAAGCCCTTCAGAATTTTTTTATCTTCCATTGATATAATTTCCTTAGACTTATAAGGTTTATTTTGAATGAAAACACAGATTCTCTCATCACTAGGGAAGACCTTCCATGACTCTACATTGTTAGGGATATGAGGATGGTACAAATATTGAAAGGTGCAATCAAGTCTTTGTGGCAGAATTTGCCAAGTAGGAGAGGCTGCAAAAACAACTAACATGTCAGCCATTTGTTGATGCTAAAAGACTAGAGAGTCTCAAGACTCAACATTTTCAACCTCCCGCGGGGCTAGGTGAGAAGAAGCGGGAATATCACCCTAGGCTTAAAGCCCCAGACAAAAATGTGCATTGAACTTTAAGTTAAATGTTTCCTAACCTACAGTCAAAGCATAATTTCCCTTGCTGTATAATTTTTCTTTTAACAATATTTATTTTTTATTTGATTTATGAATTTGTGCTATTTATGATTTGATCATTTCTATGTGAGGATTTATACAATTGGAAAAAGAAAGTAAAATTAAAAAAAAAGATGTAATGATAAAAGTAAAATGCATAATTTTGTTTTATTTTAGCAAAAATAAGTTAAAGCAAAGACAAACTAAAATCTAAAGAAACTAAAACCCTATGTTAGATTTAAAGTAAAAAACTTATTATACAACACTACACTACCAATATCTAAATTGATTTGATTTATGGTTTACTACTATTTACAATTCAAATTAGTTTTATGTGATTTTGTACATTTGATGTAACAAAAAGAAATTAAATGATACAAGTTAGTAATCACTAAAAATTTTAAATATTAAGTGGAAAAGTAGTGTAATGATTATTACTTTATTTTTATTTTTTTTATAATTAATACAAAACTACTTCCAAAAATAGAATAAAGAAACAAAAGTTATAGCTGGAACTTTTTAAAAGAAAGGAGCATATATACATCAGTTAACCATAGTACATAAGGTTCCTTTGAAAATATGTACATTTTTATTTTTTTTGTTTTGTTTTTGTTCTTTGACATTAATGTATTAAATCAATAAAAAAATGAGAAAAACTAAGGGCTTTAAAGAAAATTGAGGAGATATCCAGAAAGACGAAGAACTGATTCCCATTAAAAAGATTTCATACAAAATCATAGAATGTCAAAATCTTCAAATCCTTGCGTAGACGATGGCCAGGTATATGATCTTTAGCCCTTTTAGACGCAACGTACAATAAAAAGACTAAGCATGAAGAATAAAAAGAGAGCCAAGTTAAGAAGAAATAGAGCTATGGTGGCGAATTGCGAGGAAAGGACCTGCATAATAAAATTGATTAGCACCGAAACAAATCAAGCCAATTTACAACAAACTACACAAGTAAATCTTTAACTCTTGAAGGCCAACAAACTCATCCTCACTTATCCTCTTCATTGCTTTGAAAGACCACCTGCTGCCGACGATTTCGCTAGTCTCGGTTGAAGATGCAATGAAAGAATGAAATGGAAGAATCCTCCCAACACTCACAGCATACCCTCTCTGCGAATTCTGCCTAAATTCTCTCTCTGAGTTTTATTTCTAAAACAATACTTCGTTTTGAAAGATCTGTCTTTTTTCTCTAGAATCTGTTCTCTTTGGCAGTCCATGCATTGCTTCTTTTATAATAGTTGGTAAGCAATTCTGGTAGTTATGGTCATTATGGAAACACATCTGAAATTCTGTCGCAATATCTTCTGGCAGGGGGAGACTTTGTATCCTTTCAGCCAGTGTAAATTTCAAAAGAACCATTCTCCAGCCATGTTCACCACTTGGTCTTATCATAAACTTGAGTTGTAAGGCACAAAGGTTTTGTCCAAAATGTGTACAACTATATACATTTTATGAATGCAAAAATAAAACACCCATAGAAGCATACGAGTAACCTGAATGTGACTCAGTTGTGCCTTTGAATCTGCTGAATATAGTTGTTTCATAATGTGCAGAGTCGGAATACTATAAACATGCATAGAGCGGGCTCTCATGAAATCTCGAAAATCATTATCAGTCATTGCAAAATAAGCACCCATGATATAGTCACCATATTGTTGTGTCTTCGAGCAATAAGAAATGAGGTTCCCGGATTCCAGTCTTTCGATTTATCGGGATTTTATAAAAAGAAAAATCTACACCAGCAAGTGAAAGGAAAAATCTACACGAGCAAGCGAAAGATCGAATACCCATTACTTGGTCAAAACTGAGGAAAAATCCAACGCTTACAATACATGTGACAGGTGGCCATATGATATATTTTAAAATATCAAACTTAACTCCTTTACTCCATCCAATAGCCGTGACGACTTTGTCGTTATTAACATAGCAGGTCAATAAAAATTATCATCCTCACAATGACTTAGTGGCTTCCTTTTAATGATGAAAGGTTTAATCTTGTTCATTGACCATTTCTTTTTTCCACGTTGGAGATTCCACGCTGGAAACCCACCCCAGATACTTCCCCACATAGTGGCTGGTATGGGAGTGATAAAGCTTCGCAGCCCCAAGGGACACAGGTTTCGAACTCATGACCTCTCCCCAATCTGGAAGAGTGTGCGCATGTCTTAACCAATTGTGCTATCCCATGGGACTTTCATTGACCATTTCTTGCGACATGGTCTCATTATATAAAACATGCGAACCCAATCGTTACTTGTGAATGTATCGCCCCAACTTGAACCTGGAATTGAATTAGATTATCCTTAATCTTAAGGAGAGCAAATATGCTCTATAAATAAATATCTTGTTCATATAGATTCATAATAAAAATATGTTAATGCACCAACCAACAGTGTGGAGTATGATAAGAGTTAGGAATGCAAAGAGTGAGAGACATAAGATATATGATTGATAGGTCAAGATTCATTGATATTTCACTGAGTGTATTGCGCCAATTTTAATGAGAGTGAGCAAGACTTGTGCAAGTAGTGTGACTGGAGAGGGGCCCTGGAAATGCTTTGTCGGCTAAGTCCTGTTGACAAAAATCATCGTCAACACGATTGAGTTCAATTCTCTTTTAACATGAGTGATGTTGAAAGATAGAAAGTTTGAGATAAGTGTCTAAATAGTTTGGGTGTAACATTTCATTAACTTGTTGCTAGGAGAATATATCTTACACATAAGGTTTACAACAAATTTAGAATCCCCAAAAATTGTAAGGTGACCACAACCTAAATTATAGGAATTTTCAATGCCTAGCAATAACGCTTCAAATTCGGTGACGTTGTTTGTGCAAGCAAATTATGAATTTTACCCATGGGAGAGTACAATATAATACCAACTTTGTTTCCTTCATTGGAGCATGAACCATCAAAGTGCATATGCCACATCCCGTCCTCTATGTCAATTTGTTCTGAGGTAGTGTTATCTTCATCTACAAATATCGAATACACTCCTAGGTCCTCCTCGATATAATTCACATTAGGATGTGGGACGCTTTCTATATAAGGTGAAATTCTTCCCTCCCTTAGGACTATAATGTTTTTCCCATTCCAAGGAACAGATAAATGTGTCCCATCGAGTGAGAGGTATCCACTCGTCAAAGATTGCCAATCTCATCCTAAGATGATAAAATAATTACTCATTGGCATATCAATTACCTGAAAATTAAGGGTTGTCCTTATTTCAGGAGGCACACACAAAACCAAGGTCATGTCCTTGATTTCACCTATGGTCAATTGTTGTGAACTATTATAAGAGAGCATGCTTATGGTGTTTTCATTTGTATAAGACAATCCTATCTCTTCCATAATAATCTTCGACATTACACTTGGGCCCGAACCACCGTCAATGAGACAACAATGGACTATTTTTTCCATAATCTTTACAGAAGTGAAAAACGGGGGTTCTTTTACAAGGTGTCTAAAATTATGTACACCTAATTTATTTACAGTTGAGTCCTCTTCATCTACCTCTTCAGAAAGATTGGCTACTATGGAAGTGTTTCCTTCCATGAGATTTTTCAGATGATTTTGTTTCTCTGGGATGGCAACCATGTCCAGGAGGGCAGCATCGACTTTAATATTATCCAATTGATTGAGAATGTTGTATTTAGACGAGGGGAGAGGTGAGGGAGTTCCTTGATTGTCAAGACTTTTAGTAACTTATACAGTAGTAGCTAGTGAAGATGAGCTTGGGCTAGAATAAGTGAGGAGGATCATATTTACCTTTTGGAACATAGGATTTATTCCTAGTATTTATGATCATGACATCCTTTGGCTTTGAAAAATATAGAACACCAATAGTAGTTTCAGGAATTTTACCAAATATTTTATCTCTGGCACTCTTCTTTACCTCACAAGTACTTTCCTCATGGTGTTCCTTGCAAAAGTTACACCAACTGCGAGGCATGATGGATTTAGGATGAAAATTGTTTTCATTAGGATTCCTAAAGGGTGGTGAAGAAGAATATGAGGCTCTAGGGGTAAGTGAAGGGACATTTACCTTCTTCTCATATGCTATCATTCGATTATGTATGTTTAACTGAGTCTCCCTTGGGAAGACTTGTTCTTTGAATATGTTCTTCATACTCTAAACAAGTATGCAGAGAAGAACCAAGGTTATCAATGGAATTTTATTCAAGCCTATGATGGTAGGGGGAAGGTAAATAATTATAGTAATGCATAAAAGAGACTTGGTTCTGAGGGTGAATGAGTTCGGGGATTTGGTTATATAATTTGGTGAAACGTAAGTTGAAATACTTGATCGTCTTTCCATATTTATAAGCAATATTATTTTACTCCCGTAACTGCTCGGTTGGGATCTTAGACTTCCCATAGGTAGACTTGAACCAATAAACTGAATCCTCCCAAGTGGAAAGGATATTGAGAGGAAGATCAAAGAAATCATCCGCTGCCTTCCCTTCAAGGGAATTAACAAATAAGCACATACAAGTGTCATTTTCATTGGCTCCTATGTTGTGACAGGCATTATAAAATGCCACCAAGTGTCCATTCATAGTGACTATGTTATTCCTTGAAAACCTAGGGAGATTCTATTTGAATTTAGGAAGTGGACGAGTAGCATGTGCTAGGCTAAGAGGGGAGGAAACATGCCACCGAGTAGTTGTAGAATCTTCTTCAAACTGAAAGAGTCATACTTTTTTATGAATTTGGCGGGGTTTGTAGTAGATTTTACAGGGACTTGATGACTACAAAAGATACCAATCACTGGCGAGGATGAAGGTTGAGATGAAGAAGCACCTACAGTACCACCATAGCCACCACTAGATGCCATCTTATGAACGATAAGTAAGGGAGAGAAAGAATAACTAGCTAAATCAGACAAAGTTCTCCTTAGAGTACTTTGTTGGGCTCATAAAACAAGGTTTCTTCTTCCTATTTCAGAAATAGGGTTGATCTCAGGTGATAAAAATCTTCTTCTCCTTGAGAAGCGAGGGTTTAAGGACATGAAAATAAAATCAAAACTTTAGGAAAAAGAATCTATGGTTGATTCCTAGGCTGTCTTTTCCTAGATTATCAACGTTTTCAGACACTTATGTCTTGTTCAATCACTTCCCATGAGCTTTCAAACTCAACCCGGGTATTAGCGGTCTCTAATGTGGTATTAAACAAGGTTAAAGCAATGGTGTTCTGGTCCTTAAGACCTGACTCAATATTGGGCTTCCTTACAACAGGTACAGTCATGAAGAAAAGAAACAGTCAAAGAATAAAATAAGAAATATAAATATATTCAATGATAATCAAGCATACAATTAACCAGAGAGATATGGAAAATCTCCCCAGTATGGTCACCAAATAAATGTTGAGGAAAAGATATGAATTTATCGTACTCAAGCATTTTCAGATCTTGTTTGGCTAAGGAAATATGGTTAGGAATATTACCCTATGTTTATAGCCTCAAAATGTATTTCCCAATCCTCAAGTATTAATTACAAGGGATTAGGTTGATTTTTTAAATAAAAATATTGTTGCAAAATATAACATTTTTATATAATTTTCTGAACATATACAGATTGTAGAAAGTAAAGTGGAGATCAAAAGCAAAAGTAACCAAGTCACATATTAACACAAATGATACAGAAGATAAATCACTTTATTTCATTCCAAGAAATCAAAAGTATCTTTCTCTTTACAAAAATCCTTGTGAGGGAATGGACCAAGGTCAAACTTAGATATCCCCGATGAAAACCATACAAAAGGACTCTGACAAGAAGTAAAAATTGAACTTTAAAATTTGGACCAGCTTGCCACAGATTGCTGACCACTTGACTCTGCACAATATCCTTTATCAGTCATGAAACTCAATTCATAAATAGACAAGCATACACAGACTATCGAAGATAGATCAACACCTATGAAACAAGTATATGAATGATATGATTCAACTTTGAACCTTGTTGTCTACAATAAGACCCTACTGTCAAAAAGAGAATTAGGTCTTTAATGAACTAAAGAATGATGAAAACTTAACTATCTCAATAAAACTCAAGAGAAAACCTTAGTATTGTTTTCTCCTTCTATTCTCCCCTTGTTATTCCTTCTCATTTGGCTTTTATGCATTCCAAATTAGTTGAAGTATTTCAACTACCTTATTTAGTTAAGTTAATAAAACTTAACTAATTTTAGTTAGGGGAAGTAATAATAATAATAATAACTAAGGGTATTTTTATTAAATAATAACTAAGTAGGTGGGACCCCTTATGACTCCCTTTATTTCTTAACAATAATAAACACAATTAGACAACCAATAAAACTCATGCCTCCTTGTGGCTCCCATAATTATTTCCAAAATTTGAAATTTAAATATCAGAAATATTTCAAATTATATCCAAACATGTAAATATCCACAATATCAAAAATAGTTTGTTGTCCAAAACTTTCAGTAGTCCACTACCCTCAAAAAATCAATTATAAATACATAATCAAAATCCATATTTACCACTTTGAGAGGAAATTCTTCTTTTGTCACTATTGTCCCCTTTGGACTTCCTTGAAATAGCCTTAGGTTGGGTGGAACCTTGAGGCTTGATCTCACTAATGACATGGAAGAAATCACCCCTCAAGTGCATACGGGAGGATACTGACTTTTTTGAGTCACTTGAAGGAGAGGAGGGGGAAGAAACATTATTTCCTTTATTGAGCACATGGGCAGCCTCGGGTTTGAGTCATTTTATTGCATGGGAGGACTGTACAGGTGAGTGTGAAGGGGGAATTTGAGCATTTGGGTTCACAAGTGGAGGAGGAAGAGGTAATGACAATTTTGGCTAGCCACGATGGTGGGAGACTACCGGGTGAACAATCTTTTGCCATCCATCATTCTCAGGAACTTCTGGTTGCAAAGATACATGGGGAGGAACAAGGATACTAGGAAAATTTTGGGTCTGGAAGGAAGTCCTCTCTGGTCTAGGTTGAATTATCCCTTGCCCAATCCAGTTGAAAAACCCATCTTGAAAAACCCATCTTGAAAAATCTGGTTTAACTCCCGAGGATCGACATCAAAATGAATTGAGAATTTGTGCCTTCTAGGCCCTCTGTTCCAGTCACCTCTTCCCTTATTGTTTCATCCATGACTTCCTCTGTTGAGGAATCTCATCCTATATGCAACAATTATTACCAACTAGCTCTTAACAGACCATACATGAAATTCTCTTAATATGAAACAAAGTTTGGTTTAGAAATTAACATAAGACCCATGCAATCCAATCCATAAAAATTATTTAATGATTGACAAATGAGGAGAGAGTGAAATATGGTTCATGGGATATCTGGGGGGATTGTAATAAGCGAAAAAGTGATATGATGCCCGAGAGTAAGAACACAAGTATTGTTGATTACCTTGTTGTCTACAATAAGACCCTACTGTCAAAAAGAGAATTAGGTCTTTAATGAACTGAAGAATGAATGCAAACTTAACTATCTCAATAAAACTCAAGAGAAAACCTTAGTATTGTTTTCTCCTTCAATTCTCCCCTTGTTATTCCTTCTCATTTGGATTTTATGCATTCCAAATTAGTTGAAGTAGTTCAACTGCCTTATTTAGTTAAGTTAATAAAACTTAACTAATTTTAGTTAGGGGAAGTAATAATAATAATAATAACTAAGGGTATTTTTATTAAATAATAACTAAGTAGGTGGGACCCCTTGTGACTCCCTTTATTTCTTAACAAAAATAAACACAATTAGACAACCAAACTCATGCGTCCTTGTGGCTCCCATAATTATTTCCACAGTTTGAAATTTAAATATCAGAAATATTTCAAATTATATCCAAACATGTAAATATCCACAATATCAAAAATAGTTTGTTGTCCAAAACTTTCAGTAGTCCACTGTCCTCAAAAAATCAATTATAAATACATAATCAAAATCCATATTTACCACTTTGAGAGGAAATTCTTCTTTTGTCACTATTGTCCCCTTTGGACTTCCTTGAAATAGCCTTAGGTTGGGTGGAACCTTGAGGCTTGATCTCACTAATGACATGGAAGAAATCACCCCTCAAGTGCATACGAGAGGATACTGACTTTTTTGAGTCACTTGAAGGAGAGGAGGGGGAAGAAACATTATTTCCTTTATCGAGCACATGGGGAGCCTCGGGTTTGAGTCATTTTATTGCATGGGAGGACTGTACAGGTGAGTGTGAATGGGGAATTTGAGCATTTGGGTTCACAGGTGGAGGAGGAAGAGGTAATGACAATTTTGGCTAGCCACGATGGTGGGAGACTATCGGGTGAACAATCTTCTGCCATCCATCATTCTCGGGAACTTCTGGTTGCAAAGATACATGGGGAGGAACAAGGATACTAGGAACATTTTGGGTCTGGAATGAAGTCCTCTTTGGTCTAGGTTGAATTATCCTTTGTCCAATCTAGTTGAAAAACCCATCTTGAAAAATCTGGTTTAACTCCCGAGGATCGACATCAAAATGAATTGAGAATTTGTGCCTTCTAGGCCCTCTGTTCCAGTCACCTCTTCCCTTATTGTTTCGTCCATGACTTCCTCTGTTGAGGAATCTCATCCTATATGAAACAATTATTACCAACTAGCTCTTAACAGAGCATACATGAAATTCTCTTAATATGAAACAAAGTTTGGTTTAGAAATTAACATAAGACCCATGCAATCCAATCCATAAAAAATATTTAATGATTGACAAATGAGGAGAGAGTGAAATATGGTTCATGGGATATCTGGGGGGATTGTAATAAGTGAAAAAGTGATATGATGCCCGAGAGTAAGAACACAAGTATTGTTGATTAAGGTTGGTTGTCATTGATGTCAACCCTTGAAGAAATCCCGATAGCACAAAGGTTTGGGTAATGGACCCAAGTTTTTTTTATTTAAATATGACTCATTATTGTCTTGTCATGGTTGATAATAAGTAAAAATGGATGAACTCCAAAGTGGTCCCCTTATGGTGAAAGCCCTCATGGGAAGACACTTTGCGGATTGAGTTATCCTAGAAGTATGGTTAGAGAACCCATGCTTATTTGTGGAATAATGAGATGAAGGTAAGTTAATTTTTTACTAAAAATATCCTATATGTATAGTGTTTTTCATTCCATTTCTAGTGGTATGTGGAACGTCACATAACTCCTCACGATTAGAGAGTTATGGCCATGATAAGTTGGAGAACCCAGGTTTGGGTAATGGACCCAAGTTTGTTTGATGGATAATGGTATGAGTTTTGATATGTTTGCAGGTAATACTATTATATATGGATAGTATATGTCATTCCATTTCTTGTGGTATGTGGAACGCCAGATAACTCCTCATGGTTTGAGAGTTATGGATTTACGAAGTTGGAGGACCCTCATATGTCATCTAGAAGCCCCAAAAGGTCAAATTAGTCAAAGTGGTTTAATAGATTTTAGAAGGCAAATAATAAAGTGAAGTGGCGAGTGTACTATAATCAAAGTTAATACAAAATAAACTATTTAAATAAAAATTTAATGGAGAATTTAGAAGTGGGTTAACCCTAAAATAAGGAAAGTGGGCAAAGTGACCTAGAATATGTTTTTAAGGAAGCTACTTGGAGAGTATAAATAAGAGGCAAGGCTCTCTCATTTTAGATCACACTTGAGAATATTGAATATCTATAGGTTTCTGAGGTAACCAAAGGATATCTAAGCCAAATTTTAGAGGGAAGGTGAAGAAAAGAAGGCCGAAATTCAAGGGAGGATACATTCTTTTGATGATGTTTTCTAAGGTATGTTATTTACAAGCCATCTCACCATTTTCACAATAAATTCTTTTCTAGAATGATTCAGACCGTGAAATTGATATTCCATTGAGGAAACATATCCAAGTATCTGTGGTAAACAATTCCACATGTGGGTCATTTTATTTTTGGAGTTACACTCCGTGGAAAATAGGGTTTGTGGCTAGTCCTGAAACTAATCTAAAACAAGTGTTTCGAGTAAAAAAGTCATAACTTATTCATAACAGATCCAAATTTAGTAAGACCAAATGTGTTTGTTAGAGTAAAGTATTTAGTATTATGTGTAACATTTTTAGATCAATTCAACAAATATTCTGTGTGGGGCATGCTCTACAAGGTCGCTCTCTAGAATAAGCCAGAATTCAGCAAGGTATGTCATTTTTTCTATAACTCATTTTCTAAGAGGTTCCAAGTAGTGACACCTGGAGGAATTTCATGAAACACACTGAAGAACATTGTGTATAATTTTCATATCTTTATTCATTACAGGTACATAGTTATGATTATTTCATGTTGACTAATCCAAAAATAGTCACGTGAGACTAAATAAAAGTTTGATGAAAATTCTAGTCTCTTGTTGTTAAAGTTAAGGAAGGTTTGCAGGTATGTGATCATATACACCAGTGTTATAACCCTGAATTTCACTATACATGCACACCTGGCATCATGCCATCTTACTTGCTATTTTTTCCAAGCCAACACTAAACAAATCTTCTTAGAAACACAATTTTTGAATATGTACGCGCCCTTCACCACTGATTCATGCGTACGTACACTAGATGCACCATTACAGCCCGTGTATACCCACAAAAGTTGCAAAAAATAAAAAATTTCAAGGGATTCATTGATATTACGGGCTATTGGGTAGTTTCCCAACTAATCCACCACCTATATCTCGTCACCCAATCGAATAACCATCCTTTTTTCAGAGAAAAGGAGGTATTGGAGTCTCATTCCAAGGCTAAACATAGCTATAGTGAAACTCTACCCATTTCACTTCCCCCCCTTGCCCCAAGAATTTGTAGGCACATTGTGAGCTTTGAGCCATAATTCCCTATTCTTGCCTTTTTCCTCATTCATAAGCCTATGCCCATTCTATAGAGAGAAGTGTGAGAGAATAAGGATATGTGGAAGTAGTTGGAGATTGGTGAAGAGGATCCCAGGACCTGGTTCGAGGAGCAGTCGTCGATCTCATTTTTTAAGTGACTTTGTGAGATTAATATAAAGAATTACTTTTTCCGTCCTGCCATATGATGTGTTTATTCTTCATGTTTGATTTACATTTTGTTATGACATCTAACCCACTAATTCATATATAATATGCATGTTCTTAGTTTCTTGTTTTTCTTTTGGTGAATGCAAGTCATCCTTGGGAGGAGACTTGCAGTCGAGGAGTGACCGAACGCAAAAGGATTGACACCAGACGCAGAGTTTAAGGTAAGACTACCAGATCCTTATGCTTTGTATTTTATGCATGAATGTGGGGTATTGTTGGTATAGTTGTTAAAAGTAGGATACTTTAGATGGTTAGCTCTGCCTTCACGATTGAACCCTAGTGTATTCCATAGGGGGGTTTTCCCACTATAACAGAAATGGCGAGCATACTGGGGAGCCTATAGGGTTTTTAGGGGATTGTTCTGGGTGTTTTAGTTGGTTTAATTACCTCTTTGAGTTCTTTGTAAGTTGCTGAGTCTTCAAGGGGTTATGGTCTGCCATACCAGTGCTCCCTGCCTAGTCAGCTTTGACTGTTATTTTTCTTTTTTTTGAGAAGTTACAGAGGTGTACGCAGCCTGCAGTGGGTCTGCATGTGTACATACGTGCCCTACCTTTAGACAGCCCGTGTACATACACAGGCTTCTTAAGTGTCAGTAGCGTGCCTGTGTCAGGAAGCCTTTTTCTTAATAAGAGGCAGTCATCCTCTTCCCTGATTGAATTCTGACTTCTCAGGGGTTTCTTGATTTATTATTGGTCTCTGTAGTTATAGTCTTTAAGTCTAGGTTTGGCGTCAGTTCCTTTATCTTTCAATATTGCTTGTGTTTTTCGTTGAAAGGGTTTTGGATGAGTCTGTGAGTATTTTATGTTTTAGCCTTTGTGGTTCCTTCAATGACTCCCTGCGATCCACAGTAGACCAGAAGTCAGTTTCTTTGGTCTTTCCTTGTCTGCACTTCTCCCTTTTACTTGCTTTAGAAGAAAAGAAAATAATTCATTTTCAAGTTTCTTATTTTGAAGCATAAAAAAAAAAGATTTCATTTTCTTGTTTGGTTAAGTAGTTAGGTTAGTTGTCTTTATTTATCAGGAAGAAGAGTGCTTTCTCAAGTTGTTTACTGAATAATCAAGAATTTAAGTAGCTCGTAGTCGAGCGAAATTTAGTTTTAGGTTTTTTTCTTTTAAAATATCTTGGAAAGAAAGTTAGTTAGAAAATTTGGTTAAATAATTTTCAATTTGTAAATCTTTTGAAAAAGAAGTAATTTTGTTTCCAACATTTGTTCTTCTCTTTTGTCTCTTTACAAACACCACCAGTTTCATTTACGTTCCTTTGAATTAAGATAAACCACTTAAAATTAACGATTAATTAAAATTTAATCAGACTTTATGTTTGTAGGGTCCATTAACTAGACTAGGCTAGAGCCTTGATTTAGGTTGGAGAGGAAACTCTTCAAGGCTACAAAAAAAACATACGAGTCTGTGCTAGGGAGTGTAGAAGTCCAGTAACGTGGAAATTATCTAGGACCCCCCTCTAATACAGGGGCTAAACATGAGGTCATATGCAGAAAGGTAGTGGAGATAACCCCTCCAATGTCGGACGAAGCGTAGTGGGGAACACATATAGAGGACTTATCTTGGGATTTTGTTGATCGCATTTGCTACGAAGCTTCGTGGGTCTCGAATACATTCGAGTTATTCAGTCATCTTCCAAAACACTTGCTTTCGATACCCTCAATAGGTTTTGGGCTTGATACCTTGCTCATTGCAGTCCACCTGATTGTCGACTGTACCCGCCTAGTAATTGTTCACGAGTTGGCAACCTAGTTCCCTGTTTTGTAGGGACTTACATAGGTTACTGCGGGGGTATACCGTGGTACCTAGGAAATACATCGGTCCATGCTTTGTAGAGTATACCTGGAGGGTGCTTCCATGTTCTATTTTCACTTGCACCAATAAGTTTCTCTAGTGTTCGCTGGTGTAACTGTTCTTCCAACTAGTTATAATGGTTTGCTTACCATATCTCATAGGAAATTTTCTAGTGTGTGTTTTGGTTTTAAGAATTAGAAAAGCCTTAGTGTGTCATTGATTTTCTCATAGTGGAAGAACAAGAGCTTCGCCAGTCATGAAGGATTTTGGGCCTGCCACTAGTTAACTTGGAGCCACCATCGCCATTGTGAAGGTGAAGACTTGACTAGGAAGGGTCATTTGAGGCGACTGGGCCACATGAAACTATACCCGAGCCAACTCCAAGAGGAGAAAACTCATATCTGAAGGAACCAACTATTTCTGACTTTGGAGAGGAAGCTCTCGGTATGTACAACCTTTCTGACTGAATTTTCAGTGCCACTTTTGATACAACTTGCCCCTCCAAGGGTAACGCATCATGAGCGTCAGATAGTCCCGCAAGCAGTGATGGAAGAAAATGTTGCTACTTCGTCAGGGAGTCCTCATACTCCCTCTACGACTGCCACTACTGGGGGTGTTCCGCCTCCTAAATCACCTTCACAAGTCTAGGCCACTATGGTCTCGACCAACTCTACCTCGAGCAGTGGTCTAATTCTGTCCATGGCGACGATCACTGCACATTTAATGAAGAGTGCGACATGCCCTTCGTTTTCATATGGGATGCCAGGTTTTGATACGAACTTGGTCCTCACCTACTCCACCCTATAGACCATGGGTTTTGGGGCAGGGAGCTCAAATGATCCTCTGCAAGGGTCCATGGGGGGAACCTCATCCACCTATAATTATTTCCCTTATGACGAGGGTCATATACCTCCGTCATCCCCCTTTCTCGGAGGTTCTTCTCAACAACCCACCTAACCCAACATGAACTACAACTCATTCAGAGAAGGTATTCAAGGACCTTCTTCCAGCACAATATTGATGGCTTATTTTCCGTTCTCTTTGTTTGATGCATTTGGTAATAACGCATTCTCGTCAGATGTTGTCTCGGTTGGGGGAAACCCTGGTTTTGGATCAAAAAATACTATGTAGGGTACTATTCTTGCATAGGGGGCACACACTTCTCAAGGAACTTGGACTCCATGGAAGGGATCAGTTCCCTTGTCAAGGATGTTGACCAGGGGCAACCCTTTCCATGGTCAATGGAACCCTAAGAAAGGCTTAGTACCTATGCCTGTCAGATCAGCAGCGGGCAACCCTTTCCAGAACCTTTGGAACACAATGTTGAGAGAAATCCCTTCCCAACCCTCAATGTCCTATTATGGGAGTCATCCGATGACGTCTCAATAAGTGGAGTATTTGAATGCTAGCCTAGGCCATGGTTCTTATCAGAACCCAAGCTAGCAACCTGGTTCCAGCCAAAACCTAGGCCCCTATCCTCCTATACATATTCAACAACCTAAGCTACTATTTATGGAAAATTTACATTTGCCAGACTTGTCAAGATTATTAAATGACCCAATCTGTCACGATCCACATTGGCCTCCTATGCCGACCAGTTACCCTCGGACATTCCAAAGTTCAAAGGAAAACCTAATGAATATCTAGGTGATCATGTCACTACCTTTCACCCATGTTGCTCATCCAACTCATTGAAATACGACTCCGTAGAGTTGCATCTGTTTCAACACACTCTCATCGAGAGTGCCGCAAAATGGTACATTGAGCTCGACCGCTCAAGATACTCTACTTTTGACAAATTGGAAATGATTTTCTTAAACCATTTTCAATTAATTGTGAGATACGATGCCGGCACCGAATTGCTAGCCAACTCTGAGAAGACAAAGGTAGACCATATCTATGATCAAATTCGAGAATGGAGACACCAGAAGAGTTTGATAAAGGTACCAATCCCACCGACTTTCCTACTGGAGTGGTTCATCAAGTATTTGGTCCCTCAGTTATCCAAAGACGTAGCAATGCCGAGGGTCTTTTAAGAAAAAGAAGCAATAATGAGAGCTCAACAACTAGAGATGATTTATTCTCAGTATGGTTTACTTTACGAAATTTTGCCAAATTCACCAAGGTCTATACTTGACAAGACTAGACAGAAGTTTGGACAACATGTCGATGGCATTGTCAGTTCAACACAAGCGAATCCCGTTGATCAGTTGTCAAATAAATTGCAGCAATTGTAGATACAATAGACAACGGCCAGCCAAACCTCTAGTTTGGCTGCTCCCCCTACTCAGATGTCAGATGTACACAGTGTGCAATTGATGAACCCCAAGGCCAACGACCAGGCCGACGGGAAGAAGAAACAATGAAATAAGTGTAAGGGGGATAAGAAACCCACCAATAATGTTGGTTGGGGCAACACAGAGAGAAATAAGTTGAAGTATCTATGTAACCTTTGCACAGAAGACCACCCGACTCACCTGTGACCTTGGCTCGCGAAGGCCCAAAATTTACTATCACAGCAAGAGCCTATTATGTTAAAAAACCCATTTCCACATGGAAAAAAATTAACTCAAGCATCTACGAACACAGATGGGGGAAGTTAGGGACCCCCTTTGTCGTCTAGTAATCCCTAGACCTCAAATGTTTATATGTTGAAAGGTGAAGCTCACATAGCTACTAGGGAACACGATTACAGAATGTCAGGTACTACTGGAAAGGGAAAAGAAGCCAAAAACCTGTTTTTTCCTCTCCAAATCGAGAGAACGATGGGAAAAACAATGACACACATATCGAAAGGGGTGTTCAAGAAGGCTTCGCATAATCCAAACATGAGGGTCGCCCATAACTACTCTGTGGTGGAGTATTTGTCACAAACCCCTTGCACGATGTCTGCTTTGGAGGTCCTCCAGAGCTGCCCTTCGTAGAGAAAGGCTCTGCTAGTTGCCTTAGGATCCACCGAGACATGTAATCCAGGAACTATCATGCTTGATACAACCGACTTGAAGCCTCGTCTCCCATATAATGTCATGTTTCAGATTGTAGTGGCTTACACCACAAAAATGTTTACACAGAATATTTTTCGTATGGTGGTTGATGAGGGCGCCTCAACATGTGTGATGTCGTTGGCGTGTTGGAAGGCCATTGGCCAACTCATTTTGTCTCCTTCACCTACTCTTCTTACGTATTTCAACGATCTCTCTTTCAGACCACATGGAATCATCTCTTCTTTCCCCGTGTAGTTAGGAGGGAAGACCATGTGCGTTGAAGTTGAAGTGGTCAATGCGCCTCTCAACTACAACCTCCTATTAGGAAGGAGTTGGACATATGCCATGCATGCAGTGGTTGCTAGAGTTTTTTGGGTCTTGTTGTTTCCACATGAGGGCAGAATTGTGACCATTGATCAATTGTCCTTCTTCAGGATTGACCCTTCATCGGGCGCATCCATGGTTCCGATGATTGACAACCCACAATCTGACATCGTCAATGTGGGGGTTGGTTTGTGACCACCTCTTATGGGTACTTTCGATTACCCACCTCCCTCCGGCGATGTCAAGATGATATAAAATGTCCCTGACTAGCCTAAGGTTGAAATATTTCAACTGTTGTCGTTCCGCATGACTTACTTTAATGATTCGTGGACTATTCCTTCCCCATCAACCACGATGGAAGGGACAGGGAATCAGGGCATGTCCATGCCTTTTTCCACAACAGAGGTTGCATACTCTATAGTCCAACAAGCTTCTGTCGACCCTGATCCGACTCCTGCACAAGAGTTAGATCTAGTTTTCGAGCCTACCTGGGCTCAAGGTTCGCTCACCACTACCGATTCCTTAGAACTATTCTTTCCCTTTGACCAGGTGATTATAGAGGCATTAACTAGTCCAGACAAACCCTGGGATAATCTCCATCACAAATCTTGTTTTCTCCCAGAGTTAGGAATAATTGAGGTCAATGAATTCGTATTGACTATGACTGGAGATAGGTATTGTCCTATCAATCCTTTGGTTATGCACACAGTTTATGCCGAAGGTAATATGGAAACCATCGCTAAAACGATACCTATCAACATCTACAGAACCCCTGGAATTGTGGATAATGTCTTCGTCGGAGTGGACTGCTCCCCCGAGGAGATTCAAATCTATACAGATTTATTTAAATAATTCCATGACGTTTTTTCCTAGTCTTTTGAGGAAATGTTAGGCATCGATCCAAGAATCGTCGAACATGAAATAATGACTTACCCTGATGCCAACCCGATCCGATAGAAGCTTCATATAGTTAATCCTTGGAAAGCAACAACTATCAAGGCTGAAGTAGAGAAGTTACTCAAAGTTGGTTTCATCTACCCCATCCAATTGAACCAATTGGTGTCAAATCCTGTTCTGGTCAACAAAAAGTAGGGAACGATTTACGTATGTACGAACTTTTGTGATTTGAATAAGGCCTGTCCAAAGGATAATTTCCCCACCCCGTTCATTGGCTAGATTGTTTATGAATGCACAGGTTGTGAGGTCTTCTCTTTCATGGATGGTTTTTAGGGATACAATCAGATATAGATTAAGTCTGAGGACCAACATAAAACAACTTTTATCTGTCCATGGGGTACATTTTCTTATCGGAAGATGCCTTTTAGCCTAAAAAATGATGGAGCCACCTTTCAGTAGGCCATGTATTTTTCTTTCCACAATCTCAAACACCTAGTCAAGGATTATCTCGATGATTTAGCATCATGGTCTTGGAAGAGAGTTTATCATCCCATGCACCTTCGACTTATCTTTGAGCGATGTCTCTACTATCGAATTCGCTTGAATCCAAACAAATGCAGTTTTTGCGTGACGTTGGGTCATCTTTTAGGTTTTATAGTTTCGTCAACAGGGATCATGTTCAATCCTCTAAAGGTTTAGGCGATAGTTCAAATGCCTCCCCCATGCATAGTCCCTCAACTTCAAAGTTTACAGGGAAAAGCTAATTTTCTTCGGCATTTTATTGTAAACTATGCCAAGATCACTAAAGGGTTTATGCATTTACTGAAGAAGGGTGTCCCTCTCCTTTTGGATGAATTCACTCAGTGCTCATTCAAGGCGTTGAAACGTGCCCTCTACTTCGGCCACCCAAATATAATAAATATTTCTTATTGTATTTGGTCGTGACGGAGTCGACCATCGGTATGGGCTTGGTTCAATAGGATGATCTACTTGAAGAAAATGTGATTTATTACCTGATTCGAGGCCTAGTTGGACCAGAAATCAACTACTCCCATGTTGAGAAACTTGCATTGGCAACAGTACATGCTATCCAGCAATTCTGTCACTATATCCTATTTCACAAGACCACTGCCATTGCCATTGTGAATCCATTCCAATATGTGTTGACACGACGTGTAATCGGATGAAAGATCAGTAGATGGATTTTTATCCTCCAAGAATTTGACTTATATTTTGTTTCCATCAAATATAAAAATTCGATGGTCTTTGTGGAACTTATCTCAGAACTTTAGGTCGAGTCAGGTGATGTTACGCCCAAAGAATCACCGATTAAAGGAGATCTTTTTATGATTTCATCTTCAGGCCCCTAGTATGGAGATATACTAGTCTATATCCATACTTTGAAGTGCCTCGCTTCTGCTTCTCGTTATGAGCATCAACGTATACACCATTAGGCAAAACACTATCTCATACTCGAGGACACTTTGTATCTCTGAGGTGTATATTTCATCCTTCATCGGTGCCTCACTCATGAAGAAGTGGAACTAATGCTTAAAGACTACCACACTGGAGCATGTGGTGGTAATTTTTTTGGGTTGGAAATAGCCCAAAAGATTCTATGAGTCGGTTACTATTGGTCGATGTTAATCAAAGATTGCATTGAATCAGTTAAGAAGTGCCGCCTGTGTCAGATATTCTCTTGGAAGATGAGGGCACACCCTTCTCCTATGTTTCCCATCATTACAATTGGTCCCTTCACTAAGTGGGAGATTGAATATACCACATGCCAACCCCCTTTGGCCAGGGGGCACCGTTATATCATTGTAGTAGTAGAATAATTTTAAAATTGGGTTGAAGCTATGTCAACGTTCAAAGATGATGGTGAGGCAACAACTCTCTTCTTGTTTAATAAGATATTAGCAAGGTTCGGCATCCCGAAAGAGATTTTTACTGACCATGGCAGTGACTTTCAGAACAAAATGATGTCCGGGTTAATGTCAAAGCTAGGTTTGAGGCAAGAACACTCATCAAATTATCACCCACAATCGAATGGTCAGGTGGAAGTTGTGAATAAGTCTCTCAAGACCATTCTACAACGAACGATCAATCTGACCAAGTCAAATTGGCATTTGATGTTATACTTCGCATTGTGGGCCTACCAAATGTCTGTAAATACTGTCACCAGTTTCTCACCTTTTCAACTCGTTTACGGGTTGGAAGCAGTCTTTCTTATAGAATTCCAGATCCCATCTCTTAAGTTGGCAGTACATTTATTGCCAGACAATTCACCACTTGAGGAACACTTATTATATATTGAGAAAATTGATGAGAAACGACACGATGCAACCTTGGCTAATGACACTCACAAGAAAAGAGTCAAGTGTCAATATGATCAGTCCGTTCATCCTCGGATTTTCTCCGAAGGCGACCTTGTCTTGGTCTATGTCCAAGATAAGGATCCCCTCGGGGCAGGAAAGTTCAAACCCATGTGGTTCAAACCTTTCATCGTAAAGGAGGTATTAAAGAAGGACACTTATTGTCTGGTTGGATTTGAAGGGAATGCTTTAGCGGAGCCTAGAAATGGGCTCTATCTCAAGAAGTATTACTCGTAGGTGGGTTGCCTTGGGTGACTTCTTGTATATATGTATAGTTCTTATACAGTTTTGTTTTGTCCTTTTTTGTTTTATGGACGTGTCATTTTGATGTCATCTTTTTCACTGTGGAAGGTGTCAAGTGAATCAGAGGTGTTTTTTGGGTTCATGGACGCCACTAGCCGACACACTCAGAGGCTTGCTTCCGTAGCTTAGGTGATCTTCACACTTCAAGGAAAATTGCTATATTTTGGAGGTAGCTATTTAGGTGACGCCACAAACAATGTCATTGAATACAATGCAGTAATAGATTTATTTCATGACACCTTGTCGCATGGTATCTCTTACCTCCGGGTCTACTTAGATGCACAATTCATTGTGTCCTAGTTAAACGGGGTTTATCGCGTTTATGATCCTACTCTACATCAACGATTCCTTAGGGTACGTCTCTTAGAACGTTGTTTTGATTACACCACGTATATCCATGTTCCTAGGAGATTAAATCAAATGATAGATACTCTAGCTAATCAAGTATTAGATTGGCATATTGCACACATGTAAGAAAAAGCACACATGTACACATGTAAATACATTTGTAAATAAATGTAATCCATAAAACAAAAAATATGTAAATACGGATATATATATTGAAAGTATTAAAGTACATAAGTGGGCGCAAGAGCCTCAAAAATACATATCCAGTACATATCACAGGGCTTATGCCCTAAAAAATATACAGAAAGTGCCCCTGACATGTAAGTAGTCCATCCTAAGCTAAGGGCGGGGCCTGTTGGCCCTACCATAGTGAACCACAGAGTTTTCCAAACACCAAAAGAGTTGGACCTACGTCCCTGGCACCCCAACTACGTGAGGTTTCATCAATGGAGGGATATCCTCAATATCTTCCATATGGACTGCGTGAATGAGCGTGGTGAGGTTCCGCTATACCTATCTCAAAACTCTCTCAGCCTCTCCAGCTGGAGGTCCCCCTACTGTTTTTGTTGGTCCAGCGACTGTGGCTGGTATTGCCTCGGGTCAAGGATGCCACCTAGTCCTCGATAAGTTTGTTGGATGCACTGGCCCCACATTTGTACATAAATAGATACATAGTTGTTAGATACTCCGATTCCCATAAAAAATGATATATAAAAAGAAATAAAAAATAAATAAAATTAAAAAATGAATGTACCTATCTCTCCCCACTCTGCTCTGGGAGGTATGGGCATGTACGGGTCCCTAGAAAAGTTGATCTCGGCATAAGGGTAGTCCTCTATTGTTGAAATCTGTCATGCCCACCAATCCAAAAATGCGTTGTCAAAGGCCTCTATGGTCCTTCCTCCCCCCTATCACGGCAGCAATGCTGCCCATCTACACACTAACGAAAGGGATGCCACATGCCCTCTCACTGTCTCTTGTGGAATGAGACTCAGGGCTCTCGAAAAAGAAGAATGAGAACAAAATGGTCCCAAATACAAAGTTTTTTTTGTCCTGCCCACGACACTTGGTGAGTTGTCTTTTCATGCAGTCTAGCATGGTTGTGCTCCAATCAAATATTTGTGCATTCAAGCACTACACTGCACAATGCATGTGCGCTCGGGAGGCCTGATGTAAAGATGCAGATCCAGTGATCCTCCCAATGAGTAAAACTATCACTTTGAGTGATAGGTTGGTAATCATGTTAATTGGCACCTGAGAACCTACTTTCTTAGTGCTAGCCTCGCAATGGAGTCCAATCAGCTCTGCAATGTTGTGAGGCCCAGGGGGAAAAGAGCAAAAGTTGATTGGTTCACCCCTCCTTGAGAGGCCAGTCATAAAGTAAATTTCTTTAGTCGTTGGAGTCAACGACTTCCCCTCGAGCATAAACGCCTCAGTGTCAGGATGCCAATAGGTTACCAAGGCATTCAGAAGCCTGGGTTATGCCCTCATGAATGGACACCAGAAGAAATTCCACAAACCACATTGTCTCAATGCGGCCATAGCTGCAGGGTCCTCATCGACCAATAGATCAATGTCCTCATGCTCCCTCTCTCTCCAATGGATGTACATTATGCAAAATGACAAGTTCAAAAGAGAGTTAATGATTGCATTTTTAATTTTTTCATATCTTTGAGGGTGTACACGGGTTGTATTGGACACAGTCGCGTATGCACACAGGCATTTTGTTTTCTTCCCGTGGGCATACGCAAGTTGTCCTAAGAAAACCTGCGTACATGTAGGGCCGACCTTTTTTTAAGGTGCGTGCCCCCCAAAAAAAAACTAAAACTAATGTAAAAGGAAAGTATAGAAATGCAAGAGGAGCTAGTTTGTACTCACTTGGTCCAAGAGGAAGTTCGATTCAGAATAAACTTCTTTAACAAAGGGGTGTTTTTGGATTCTTGGTCAATTCTCAATTTGCAATGGTGATAATGAGTTGCCAACTTCTATTTATAGACTTTTTTGGCCTTTTTTGTCATTTTTTGACCCCTTTTGTCATTTTTTTCTGGCTTGAAAATCATTTAACGTGGTTCTTGAGTTTCTCATTGGATGTTACGATACACTTTACTTTTGGTTTGGGAAAACCTTTTGAGATATGGGGCACTTTCAAGGTCTTTTGGTAAAAAATCATTTTTCCAACATTGTCCATCTAAGTTAGGATTTTGTTATCACTCCAGGAAACTCTTCTAGGTTGTATCTCAAAGATGCTTGGTAACTTAACTATTTTTGTAATGGTTCACTCAATGATGGGTAATATTGGATCAAGATGAATATCTAAATAACTGGATTGTATTTTCAAGGTTGTCTAGGCATATTCGAACAGTACAAGGCCTTCAAGAGATGTAATCAGATAAGTGGGTATAAGATAGAATAGGAACTAATCACATCAACCAGATCATACATATATAAAACAATAGATATGATGGGTTTAGAAAATATTATAACAACTTATGATTCTCTGCTCAATAATCATATAGTGAGATGAAAGTCAGAAATGGATCATGTAAACATAGACAAAATGGTATGGCTTCCATGACTTCCAATGATTTGGATCTGGTAGTTGACATGGTGATCTCTTCGATAGGGCTATTGGAACCTGATCTCCTTACCCCTGTCGTGACCCTCGACATGTGTTCCTTCCAGAGTGATTTTCTTCCATCCAGTGAAGATCTCTTGGAAGCCATGACCGAGTTTTGTCCCTTGACACGGTGTTCTTCCAGAGCGTTATTCTCTTGGAAGCCATGATCAAGTAGAGTCCATGAGCATGGTTTCTCTTCTCTGTAGCAAGCTCGTTAAAAAATGAAACAGAGGTCACGAGCATAGTTTTTCTCTCTGCAACAAGATCATTAAAAAATGAAACATAATCTTTGAGCATAGTTTTCCTCTCTGTAGCAAGCTCGTTAAAAAATGAAACATCAATCTGGGGATTGAACCCGGATCCCTGAGCATAGTTCTTTTTCTGTGTCAAGCTCATTAAAAAATGAAACAATCACCTCTCTTGAACCTTCTTTTCATCCACTCTTATCCTTTTTCTCCGTCTAGTAGAGAAATTGGTGAACACCTCAAAGTCGGTGAATGAATTGAAGCTTGGAGGGCATGTCTCTAGCCTTTGATGATCATTCTAGAGTTAAGCCACTAGCTTTCAAGATGGGGGCATACTGAGCTTGGTCTTTGTTCTTTCTCGTGCTCGAAAAAACATGAGAATGTAACTGAGTAGACTTTTATCACCTTTTCAGACTCACATGGATATACAAAAAAGGAACCCCTTGGAGTCGTCTTTGATCTCTTTTTAGACTATCTAAACATGAAAAGATTGTCGAGTGATCATGCTTCCTTTCCCACTCGTTAAAAGGTTTGAAAGGGAATCTTTCGAGTGATAATTTATCTCTTTTTCGGCCTCGCGAGACTAACATTACGAAACAGGACAACATTGGAGTCATCTTTAAGTTCTTTTCAGAATCTCTAAATATGAAAAACCACCAAGTTTACCTTCTCTGGACTCATTAAACAATCATACATTGAAGGGCCCATATGGGATCAAACCCTTACTTCTTCCAGTTCATTAAATAAAGAAAAAGGGACTTACCAAAGGTGAGTCATATCGAGCATGTGTTACCCTCCTCAAGCTCGTTAAATTAAAAAGAGGTACTTGTCTATCTGGATGGGGGAAAAATTGAAAGAAGAAAGCCAAGAAGTTTTTTGAGAACACTACCAGTAACTCTTACAGTTGCCCTTGAACATGAAACTTTGTATTTGCATGCATTTTAATCCACTGAACCTTTGCACTGAGCCAATCCTCTAATTTTATTTTACTCCTTTGGGTCACCTGATGAAAGTCACAACATCCACTGCATTATCAAGTTTTGTTCCATGTCATGTTTTTGTTATCGTGCCTCAGTGTTCAAGGGAAGTATCTTCCTCAAGAGTCAACCATCACAAATATCTTGTTTCAATACTCGTGTCAGTCCATGTTCATTTGATATACCAATAAAATCTCTATGTCAGTTTCGTGTCATTGATGGGGGATACATCAAGACACTCCTTCAACGAGTCTATTCCTGTCGACTTCAACACATTATCCAGGATCTAGACTTAGAAACCAGTTAGTACCTTGGGACCTTCATGCCTCAATGGCAGGCCTCCTCGCGTCTGACAACGGGTTTACATCATTGACCCCTGATCGGATGATTCCACGTATGTTCGACTTCAGCTCATTCATTCACATTCGTCGGTATGTACTAGAGTACCTTGGGAATCATTGACATCAATGGTGATCTCCCTCGCCCTTGTTAGAGATTTACATCATTGACCGGTAATCAAGTGGTTTCTTCCATGTTCGACATCAAGACATCTATTCACATGGTTAGATTCGTACTACATCAGGATCAGTAAGAAGACCCTGGGTTGAGTCATCACTCTTATATGTAATTTGCCTAGGTTGTGAAGGAGTTCTCTTGAACTATGACACATATACTGTTACGTAGATCCACTTTGTATTGTTCGTGGCTATGTCTTGTCATTTCGTAGATCCACTGAGTATTCTTCATGGCTACGATCAGTTCAGGTCATAGGAGTATAGATCCACATTGTATCTGCAGTGGATGTACCATTTTGTCAATATAATTATGGATCCGCAATGTATTTTATGGCGGCCATACCTAAAAAGTCTTTATCACTCAAGCATAGGTATGCCTGCCTTGGGTTTTGAAACATGCCATAATATTTGTTTGATGGTTGTGTGCAACATTTTCCGGTTTCTCTTCATCCATACCCTTGCTCGAAAAATTCCACAAAGTACTTCAGTCATCATCGTCTTCTAACTTCATACTTTGGGGGGCAATCTGTTACACCTCAAAATTACTCACTTCGATAGTGTTGCAAGTGTCTTCATTACGAGTGTTGTAAGTGTCGCATCTTGTTTGCAAGTGTCGCATCTTGACTATAAGTGTTGCAAGTGTCACAAATAGTATACTGCCATCTTTCCTATGTCGTGCCTCTAACAACATCATAAAGACACTTAAGACACCTCAAAGGTTAGTTTGGAAGATGAAAAGTCTCTTGACATGGAGTACAAACCTTTTCCCATTGAAAAAACCACAAAAAATGGATTTTGGAGAGGAACGCTCCCCTAACCACTGTCAGGGAGTGCTAGCGCTCCCTGAGCCTCTTTGGGGGAGTGCTTGAGTGCCCTGTGCACCCTTATGGGGGAGCGCTACCCTCTTTTTAGCAAATTTTGGGTTTGTTGATGGAAATAAGGGAAGAATCCCTCAATTCCTGAAGGTAGTTGGATTCAAATAGATGGTCAAGACATGATCTTAGGGGAGATCCTCAACTGAAGGAGAGGAATCCTCAACTTATCCCAAATATCTCTCAAGTGGTTGGACCTCTCCAAGGTTATATAAGGAGGTTTTCTCATGGTGAAAGGTAGAATGACAATTGAGAATTACATCTAACCTATGATCTCAAGAGTGAGATGTCATCATAGAAATAAATGGAGATTGATTGAGAAAAGGGGTTGGACAAGAAGAACTAGAAGAGGCTGTTGCACCTTCATTTAAAGGATTGTAAGTGCTTTTACTTGTTCTCATTAATATAATCAATGCTTGGCCTATTTCTTTAAAACTTGTGCTTGTTCCATATGAGTTTGTCTATAGTAGATGGATCTATGATTGAGCTAATATCAGTAGAGTAGGAAGTCCATTGTATCTTTGTTTGTCTTACAGGATCTATCAGGGAGATCAAGATAGAAGCTCAGCCTAGACTTTGCAAGGACAAATGTCGTTCATAAGGTATATATCTTTCTCCTTCTCTTTCATTCATTAGCTTGATTAGATCTAAAAGAAAGTCAGTGTCTATGTTAAGCACTTTCTGTCTTGGCATTAAGAGTCTAAAGACCAAGAGGGAATCCACTTGTCCGCAGGGGGATTCACCTACAACACCAACTCCTTTGATTCTGATCTAGTAATTTTTTGACAATTCTTACTAGACTTTTATTTGAAGACTCAGCAAGGCCATTGCCTTATGGATAATAGGTTGTAGAATGTGTTATCACTCCAAGAAACCCTCCGTGGTTGCTGACCAGAGGTGCTTGGTAACTTAAGAAATAAATGTTTTTTGTATTTTGTAAAGATGGATCAATGGGATAACTCAATTCTACTTATAGCATTCAGACATCAAAGTGATAAACAAATAAACAGTGCTCTCCAAGATTGGTTAAACAGTAAGATAGCTTTAAGTGGATGAAGAAAAGATTGCTCATAAACCAATGCAAAGCAGGGCTTAATAAACAACTAAATAGACTGATAATGAAGTTATGAACCAAACAATAGGATAACAGCTATTCAAGGTTGGACAACAATATATCAGTGAAGGAGAAGTATGGAAGACTGCCACCAAAATGGAAAGAAACCTGTGATCTGTATTAGCAAATAAGAAGTCT
>ML786262.1:167153-178000 GCA_009831015.1 Picea engelmannii | reverse complement strand
AAAATGATTTGCAGTGAATAACGCGCAGGAGTTTTGGAGCTTTCGGTTGAAACCCACGAACGAACATCAACTCCCACGACGCGCACTTTCGGCGGTTTGAACTTGTCATGATTGCAGCGAAATTTGACATATGGCTCGTGTGAAAGCACGAGCTTTCTTTTTGCCCGATCAAACCCTTTCGGCGGTTGCTTGCATTTTAAATCGACCACTTTGCTGACGAAACTGAACGTTTTCGGTGGTTAATGAGCACGTCGGGGGCTCGCCCAAACCACCGAAAGCTGCTGTTTTTCCAATCTCTTGACAAAACCAAATACCAAAGATTTTCTTGAACTATGAAAACACAAAACTAGCTTAAGCATGCGACCAATAGCTAAGATATCCTCTACAAAGTTCAACCGAAAGAACGGTTTTACTTTGGGAGTTAACAGAATGAACTAGATGGATTCCCATGTCCTCACAGAAATTTACCAAGGCTTCATCATTGAATGTTGTTGCATTGTCTGTAACATGTCTTTTGGGACAGACAAAGCTAGCAAAAATATGATCATATAGAAATTTAATGATTACTGTATGATTAACATTTCTAGTGGGAATGGATTCAATCCATTTCGTGAAGTAATCAGTAGCAACAAGAATCCATCTGTGTGGATTTATAGAAGGTGGATGTATTTCTCCAATGAAATCCAACCCCCATTGTTGGAAAGGAACTGTAACCATAATAGGTTTAAGGGGCAGAGAATTCAACTGCTGCTTACCTGAAAACCTCTGTCATTTATCACATGTTTTGACACATGCACATACATCAGAAAATAAAGAAGGTCAATAATAACCAGCTCTCAAAATTTTATGAGAAATGGTTTTCCAATAATGGTGTCCACCACACTCACTATTATGAAACTCTGTCATGATCTGTACTGATTCATCTTTGTTAATGCATCTCAGCAATACACCTAAAGGATCTTTCCAAAACAATATCTTGTCACTAATGCAAAATTTAACGACCTTATGTTTTAAAGCTCTCACCTTTGTTTTTCTCATGTCTGGAGGAGCTGCAAGATTATGCAAAAAATATATAATGTGACTGTACCATTCACAGTCATCCAAGTGAGAGGACACTTGCAAATCATAAGTGAGTTTCTCTTCTAATATTTGAGACTGCATGCGTTTTTCATTTACCCCAACTAAATTTATCCCTAGCATTTTACAATTTTCATTTGCGAGAAGTTTGGCAAGCCCTTGGCCTCTGACAAGTTTGAATGGATTAATATCAATATAAAATTCAATCATTTTAGCAATCCACTTGCTTCTCTTCCCATCAATGTCAATCTGAACTAGGACATGTTTCACGGAACTAGAAGGGACATATGTTATTACCTTGGCCTGTAGTATATAGATCCTGAAAGCTTTAAGTGATTTGATTAGTGCATAAGCCTGTTTTTCAATTGGGTCATATTTGATTTCAGCATCTCTGAAAAACCTTGTTGTAGAATGCTACTGGCTACTCATGCCCATCTTCATTCTTTTGTAACAACACTGCTGCAATTGTATCATTAGAGGCAAAAGAGAAAATATAAAAATCTTTGACAAAATTTGGGCTAATTAAGACATGGGTTGTCATAATATCTTTTTTGATAGATTCAAAAGAATGCCTGGATTCTTTTGTCCACTTAAATTCATAATCCTTTCTCAACATGCATGTGATATATTTAGTAAGCTCCGCAAAATTTGCAATAAACCTCCTGATGAAATTTATGGTTCCAAGGAAAGATTGGATATCTTTCTTGGATCTTGGGAGAGACAGTTTCTGAATTGCCTCTACTCTTGCTGGATCGATCTTCACTCTATAAACAGACACAATATGCCCAAGCAACTTACCTTCTCTGAGTTCAAAATGAGACTTCTTTAGGTTTAAAGAAATGCCATATTTTCTACATTTCAAGAAAGTCTTTCTTAGATGTTGCAAGTGATCTTCGTGGCTGTATGAAAAAACTGTGATATCATCAAGGTAAATCAAAACAAATTTGTCTTTTGCCCCCATGAATGCAATGTCCATTGCCCTCTGGAATGTGGCTCCCATGTTCATCAATCCAAATGATATTTTTCCATACATGAATGTACCCCATGGTGTGGTAAAGGCTGTTTTATCTTTATCATTTGGATGAAATTCAATTTGATTATACCCTAAGAAGCCATCGATAAATGACATGACACTAGATCCAGAAATGTTTTGCAGAATATGTTCCATCTTAGGAAATGGGTAATTATCTTTTCTAGAGCATTTGTTTAAATTCCTGAAGTCTACATTGAGTCTAATCTCACCATTTTTATTTATAACAAGAACAAGGTTGGCAATCCACTTAGAGTATCTAAGAGGGATGATGATCTTGGCATCCAACATTTTTTTGATTTCCTTCTCCATAAAAGGAAACAATATTGGATTGAATGATCTGAGTTTCTGTCTGAACGGTTTGGTGTCTTTGTTCAAAGGAATTTTGTGTTGTATGTCTTTAGGTCACTATACTTCCATGCAAATATATCATAAAATTATTTTAACAACTCACCATATTCATATTTATGTTCCTCAGTCAAGTGAGAAGCTAGATTAACATACTTGGGGTTTTCTTCATTTGCTACATTAAACTGATACACATTAGAATATTCCTCATTCCTTTCTATTTTGATGGCAACATCATTATGATAAAAAAGTCTCTCTAAAGGGACCAAACCTTTGGGGATATGGTTGGTAGAGAGCTGCACAATTTCATGAGCTCTGATTTTATTTTTGAATTTAGGCCTTTGAGTTTCTTCATTATGCTCATTGTCCTGATCAATTTTTAAATCTGAAAACTCATCTATCACTCCTAAAAACCTGCTTAGCTCTGCATCATCCTCAAATACTTGTGAGAATTTAACATTATCAGGTAAAGAAGGCCGGTACTTTACCTGAACTTCATAATTCAACTTTGGGGGCAAAGGAGGTATGAAAGTACTAGTTGAAACAACCAATGAACCAGCCAACTGATTCATGGCCCTAGGAATATATGAGATCTTGAATTCAGTGAACACATCAATCACATTTAGAACCTCATCTCTGTAAGCTTTCAGCCTCACATGTTTGGCTTGGAAATACTTATTTACTTGTTGAATGATTAAATCAACATCTCCATATGCTTGTAGCCTCTTAATCTTCATTTCTTTTGCAACATTTAAACCTAAGAGCAAAGCTTCATATTCTGGAATATTATTTGTGACTTGGTAATCAAGTTTGAATGACAAGTGTGTAGTTTCTTTAGATGGTGAAATAAAAACAACCCCTACTCCAACAGTCTCTTTAGAACATGCCCCATCAAAGAACATACTCCAAAAATCATCTTCTCCTACTTCTGTGGAATGAAATGCAGGATTTTTGAGTAACAATGAATCTGGTAGTGAATCATCAAACTGTAATATGAAATATCCCATACTTGTGCCAACTGAGTAAATAGGATGGTTGGATGGATTTTGTTCATCATTGATAATGTAAGCAAGCTGTGACTCTCTGTATAGTCTCTTGTTTACTCCAAAAACAAGAATAGTGGCATATGAGAGGTCCATTTGAAGACTTACGCCTAACCTCTATTGGACACACCTACCACACTTAGAGGGGNGGGGGGGGGGTGAATGGGTGTGGGGATCTTTTTCCCAAAACTTCCCTCTTGCACAAAAAATCATCAATTATCATTCAACATTTATTCATTGCCCATTGTTGTCATTTATAACCAGTTAGATGTGAGCACATATCAACAACATATATCAACAATATATCATCAACAAGTCATCATCACAATGAACACAAAGAACACAAGATGTATGTACAATTTTATTTTTATTACGGACTACAATCCTTCGGGTTTATCAACAACAACTGAATAGAGTACAACTCTACAAGAGCACCAACTCTATATGCAAGACTCAGCTTACATTCTCAGCACCAACTGAGATGAGGCAACAATCATCAACATATATCAATCTGTCAACATGTATGCAACCTGTCCTTAGTGCAGCCTGTGTGTGCACGCGCTCCATCTCACTACAACCAGCGTGTGAATGCGGCCAGTGTATCATGCAACAAGCGTATGCTTCTAAGAAACTAGGGTTTTTCTTTTCTTCACATGCTCAGATCCTCTGCAACTTGCAATCACTTTCTCTTCTGTCTTCCACTGTCCAAACTGACCCAGAATGAGTCACAACACATCCAAGCTCTCCAATAGATTTCTCATGCTCCACAATAAATCAATATGAATGCTATCTCAATCATGTATAAATAACTAGTATACCATAGCAATCACGTCACTACTGAATCACAAGAGTGTTGCTCACTCCATCAACCAAATCAACCAAATTGAACCACATCATAGAATCCATACCAAGAATTCCCTAAGCATTCACAACACATCAAACAATAGTATCCATCAATACAATAATGTAACCATACTAGTGTCTTAGTGATAGATCTAAGGCCATAGAATGCAGATCTAGAACCTGCCTCATCATCCAAGAGCTTGGCACGAGCTCAAACAAAAATCTCCATGATTTTATCCACTCCACGCTCCCTGTACACAGTCGACCTGCATGTACACTCACCCTATACACATCCAACCCACGTGTACATGCACCCTATACCCAGATAGCCCACGTGGACATCAGAAAATAGGGTTTTCTGTGAATCCGAGACTTTTGTCGTCAAGATCTCCGACTTTGCCGAAACTTTGATGCATCCATGAGATCCTCCTCTCGCTCTCTTCCTCAGAATATATCTTCAATCATGCTCAAGAGATCCACACCAATAGAATTCTCTCACAAGAAGATCTCCATTAATACTCCACAAGATATTCACAAGAAGCTCTCCATTGATCCACAAAAGGATTCTCACTAAAAATGTGCATTTTACAAGAGATCCTAGATTCTTATTTATACTTACATCTTCTAGGTCACTTAACCCATTTTAGGTTACTTAACCCATTTTTTAGGTCGCTTAACCTATTTTCCTTATTTTAGGGTTAACCACTTTCCATGAATAGAAATTTCTCCAATACTTTATCATTTAAATATTCCTTCTTGATTTTGTCACTTTACTTTATCATTTAAATAATCTTTCTTGATTTTGTCACTTTACTTTATCATTTAAATAATCTTTCTTGATTTTGTCACTTTACTTTATCATTTAAATAATGATTTCTTCTTTTCAAGTACTTTGACTTCTTTGACCTTTTGGGGCTTCAAGCCATCATATAGGGGTCCTTCAACTTCGTAGAGCCGTAACTCTCAAACCGTGAGGAGTTATGTGTCATTCCACATACCACCGGAAATGGCATGTCAAGCACTATCCATCTAGGATAGTTTCACCAACAACTTCATTGATATTCATCTCATTATTCCACATGCAAGCATGGGTCCTCCAACCGTTCTTTTAGGATAACTCAATCTGTAAAGCATCTTCTTGTGAGGGATTTCACCATAAGGGGACCACTTTGGAGTTCATCCATTTGTGCACCTTATCAACCATGATAAGAAAATAATGATTCATCTTTGCATCAATTCACCATTGCATCATATATATAAACTATGCATCATGTATCAATGACAACTCATTGATCCATCTTCATCAATGCATCATATCTATGATCCAACTTTATCAATTGGTTTCCACTTCGACATCTATCATTCTCATCAAGAGCATCATATCAATGATCCATATTTATCAATTAGTTTCCACTTGGACATCTATCATTCTCATCAATACATATTCATTGTTCATCAATCATCAACCAATCAATTACTTGACATCAATCAATGACATCAATCAAACCAAACCATTTACATCAATGACATATGATCCAACAATATCCCAAATAATCAAACCATTGGCATCAATGACAACATGATCCAACAATATCCCCCTTTGGCATTGATGGCAATACCAACATTGATGTCAACTCCAATTACCAATTATTGATTTCAACATGTAGACATGGCATGCTCTTCATCAATAGTCAATGTGACTATCTCTCCACATCAATCTCTCCCATAAATAGACATCAATCACATTAATGTGATTATCTCTCCCCCTTTGAAATCAATGGCAAAGGGCCATTCTCCTCTTGGGGCTGCTCCCCCTGTCTTGTTGCCACTGTATAATATCTCCCCTTTTGAACAATGGATATCAATCTGATGTAATGCTTAAAATACATCAAACATACTCCTCCTATGACCATTTCTCCCTCTGGAATTATGCCTATGTGCTCTTTCTTCAAATATAGGTCTCTTTTCTAGGTATGTATCTGATAAATATCTCCTCCTAGAATCATGGGAAGAAGAATGACTTCCCCTAAGGGTATGTATCTGTTGGATAACTAAGAGGGGGGGGGGGGTGAATCAGTTGTTACCGTGCTTAAACAATTATGCTTCTTTTAAAATCTCTACAAGCCACTCAATGATGATCACGATAATGCAGGGAAATAAACAATGGCACATTCAACATCAGTCACATATATGAGAAACAAAGAGACAGATATTTCCCAAGGAAACCCATATAGGGTAAAAACCTCTTCTTCTTTATATGATAAATATTATTTACATTCTTTACATTATCATACATATGAGCACCAACTCATTGTGAGGCTACAACCTTTGTTTTGCAAGCTGCAACTTGCTGAGAGCACCAACTCTCTGTTTTTCTCTAGCACCCACTAGAAGGAAGCACCAACTCCTTGGTTTCTCTAGCACCAACTAGAAGGAAGCTACAACTCCCTGGTTTCTCTAGCACTAACTAGAAGGAAGCACCAACTCCATAGTTTCTCTAGCACCAACTAGAAGGAAGCTACAAATCTCTGTGTTCAAGCACCCACTTGAACCTCTGAGGACAACAGTCCTCCCTAGCACCTCCCTACCACTCTGTTTTATAAATCTTTGCTACTAAAATTCATTACAGTGATATAATGTTCAACAATGGCTTACCAGACTCATCACTGTTCTGCTGCATTTCGTTGCTCTGTCTACCTCATTGCCTTCCTACACACATGACTTGTGATGTTTGTTCTTCTACCTTTTATGCTCTATGCACCATGTCCATTCACTGCATAGTACCTCTTCTATTCAATTAAGTTGTTGCACTCCCCTCCTTCTTCACGCATGAATCACCTTCAACAACGACAATCACAGCTACACCAACCGCTCGCAACTCTTCTCTGTATGGTGTACTTATAGATTTTTTTCTACTTGTGCATGCAATGCGCGCAATCCCTCTGCCTGCTCACACCGCATTCATCTCCTCCACATATCGAGTGCTCTATCTGATCATCATGGTAACCCTTCCACTTCTCTGGCGGTTTTCCCATGTGTTCAGCATCACTGGATGTCATGCTAAGATTCCCCAGTCTCTCTGGCAGTCGAGACTCTTCGTCTTCTCTGTCTTAGATGAGCTTATCCTTTATGTTTTCAGCTACAAACTTCAATCCCCTTCCATCTGTCAATCACCTGTATCAATAATTCTCAATCCACTGGACGATGCCTTGAGACTCTTCATCTTCTTTGGCGATCACACCCAGTCCTCTTCGAGTCCTCTAGAAGAGATCATCATTTGTTTTAGCTGTTACAACGAGAAGCGAAAAAGTAGCCCTTCAATCTTGTTCAACTTCACCTGAATTGTTGTATTAAGAATAAAGAATCTTGTGCCTATTTCACCATTTCGTAATTTGACATTTTGAGATCCCTGTGGTGAAGCTTAGCACCTCTAGCTTCTTCCTCCATCTTCCATCGATGTGCCCAATGGATGTGACCACACGCTTATGCATAAAGCACTTTCACGATTTTGCATTTCGTGAATCTAGAGATGAGGCATCTCGACTCTCCAAGTCGTCATCCCCGAAACCCCAAAATGGAGCTTATCTAAACTGATTCCTTCCTTTCTCGTGACCACTGGCGGTGACCATAGGCTGTGCCAAAAAGGCGCTTCATATTTCGTGAGTTTCCACACCATGCTCCATTGAGTCCAAGTCAGCGAAATTCCAATTGATTGCCACTTGTCCTATGATTCGACGGTTCAGATCTGATCTTGATTCAACAGCTCATATCATATCGTGATTTTTCATATTGCGATTTCGACATTCTTGTGGTTATGTTTCTTGCCTCTCCAAGTCGCGATTCGTGAAACTCTGAAATGGAGTCGGATCAACGGTCTAGATCACACCTTGATCTGATGGCTATGATTAAATCACGATTTCGCATATCGTTGTTCCTAAGATGGAGGTTCTCGTCACTCCAAGTCGCGATAGGAGAAGCTTCGAGATGGATCTCAGATCAACGGTCCACGTTCTTGGTGATCCGACGGTCCTGATATTTTCACGATCTCGCATCTCACTGTTCCTTAGATGGAGATTCTCATCACTCCAAGTCGCGATAGGCTAGACTCCGAGATGGAGCTCAGATCAATGGTCCTCGTTCTTGGTGATCTGATGGTCCTGATCTTTTCATGATATCTCATCTCACTGATCCTTAGATGGAGATTCTCGTCACTCCAAGTCGCGATAGGCGAGACTCTGAGATGGAGCTCAGATCAACAGTCCTCGTTCTTGGTGATCTGACGGTCCTGATATTTTTGTGATCTCTCATCTCACTGATCCTTAGATGGATATTCTCATCACTCCAAGTCACGATTCACGAAACTCCGAAATGGAGTGTTTGATTAGCTCTGATCTATCGCCACACGTCCTCTTGATCCAACAGTCCATGACTTTCCTTTATGACGTGGTCTACCATATTCACCTCCTAGATCTAACGGCCCAGATCACACCTTAATCCAATGACTAGGATCATTTCGCCATTTCACATTTCGCCACTTTTGTGGTGAAGTGTTTTGACGCTTCAACTCCACTTCGCGATTTCCCCACTTCACGATTTCACTACTTCGGTGGTGAAGTGTTTTGACACTTCAACTCCCGGTATCCGAAATTCTAAAATGGACTTTACTCTTCCATTATCACTATGTTGTTGATCATACTGATCTTTTCCATCGGTGTTCTTGCCATCAATGAAAAGCTTACTCCCAACTATAAACCTTCCAACAATATCCCCCTATCTTCTCTACAAGATGAACAATATGCTACTATACAACGATCCTTGGACATGTTCATGCATCAAACTTGTGCTATACCATTCATCATGAAACAAAATATATGTCAACAATGAAATAGAGAATCGTGAACAATATATCCACCAAGTGCATCATGTATCAAAATGTGCCCACCATGCACAACACCCATGTACATCAACCATGTACATCAACAATGTGCCAAAATATATCATTCATGAAATGTATCCACCATGTGCCAACATGTGCATCTACCAATATGCCAACATGTGCATCTACCAATTATGCCAATCATGTGCATCTACCAACATGCCAAACAATGTATCATATCACTCATGATACGTCTCCATCATGAACCAAGTGCCACAATCATGTATCAAACAAATACCAATGTTGTGAAAATCAAGTAATACCATATATGAGTGTACTACTATGCACCAATACCACAAAATGATGAGTCCCATACATGTATTCCAAGTCCTCCATAAAACATGTGCCAATCTTCCAACCATATGTCTCAACATGTAGCCCGATCCATATGAAAAATGCATGCACCATGATATCAACATATGCTTCCAATAATACATCATAATATATACCATCCATGTACACCACCATCATCACAAAATTATTAATCCCAGTAGATCAACATCAATCCATACTCTTGGGTTAGTGCCATGCACCCAATATTTATTTTTATTATACCATTGTGTCACCACGAAAACCTGCAGCAAATAGTGTCAGAGCCTACAATAAACAATGTCAGACCCTGGAATACAAAGTTATACCATCACATCAAACTCCAATCCATGTGCATTGTCTTTTTCCCAAGGCTTTTCAACCTACACGCAGCCTGCTGCACAACTGAGCGCGTGTATGCGACCTATTCAAGGTCGGCATGTGTGTACACGTGACTGTCACCACTATTACTTGTGTGTTCCTCAGTATATGACACTTTTGTACTTCCCTTCAATCTTTCATTCTGATCTGGCTGCTCTGTCTTCTTCACCCACTTCTATAGATGGCCCTTCTCTTTAGAACTTGAGCTCTGAGTATCCATATTTTCAAAGATGTTTCCCTTTCTTACTTCATTCCTTCTTCTAGCCATGCTATGTGAAGTGCTCATCATGGACTTTCTTCTTGTGTTCTAACACTCCTGAGATTTGTGACCAAATCCACTACAACTGTAGCATCTCATAGAGTTACAGTGAACAACAATATGTCCTACTTGATCACATTTCCAACACCTTGTGGTGTTATAGAATCTTCCATTATATCTCCTTTCATAAGATCTACATTCAAAAGATTTGTGACCATATCCATTACATGAATAACAATGCCCATGAAAAATACTTTCATACCTTTGCTTTGGTGTCCCAAAAATGGCTTCTTGATGTCTTCCTTGCTTTGTACTTTTGAAATTTTCTTTGCCTTGTGTAGATGGTTTCTTTGCAATATTATCTTCTTTCTTTGATGGACTTACCTCATGCTTCTTTGAGGTTCTTTCTTAAGCATGTGTATCTTCTCCTTTGTATCCAAGACTTGACTTATCAGATGATGGTCTTTGACATTCCAAGATCTCATCCAAGATTCGTGAGCTATTCAAGAATTTGTTTGACTTTTCCACCTTCTTTCTAAGGTCAACAATTTCATCTTCTAATTTGCAACATGAATCTTCCTTTTCATTTATTTGAATCTTCAATAGTTCCTCTATTCTTTT
>ML786262.1:151010-163175 GCA_009831015.1 Picea engelmannii | reverse complement strand
AGTGCCACAATCATGTATCAAACAAATACCAATGTTGTGAAAATCAAGTAATACCATATATGAGTGTACTACTATGCACCAATACCACAAAATGATGAGTCCCATACATGTATGCCAAGTCCTCCATAAAACATGTGCCAATCTTCCAACCATATGTCTCAACATGTATCCCGATCCATATGAAAAATACATGCACCATGATATCAACATATGTTTCCAATAATACATCATAAGATATCCCAGCCATGTACACCACCATCATCACAAAATGATTAATCCCAGTAGATCAACATCAATCCATACTCTTGGGTTAGTGCCATGCACCCAATATTTATTTTTATTATACCATTGTGTCACCATGAAAACCTGCAACAAACAGTGTCAGAACCTGCAATAAACAATGTCAAACCATGGAATATAGAGTTATACCATCACATCAAACTCCAAGCCATGTGCATTGCATTTTTCTCAAGTCTTTTCAACATACACGCGGCTTGCTGCACAGCTGAACGCATGTGTACGCGACCTATTCAAGGTCAACATGCATGTACACACGACTGTCACCACTGTTACCTATGTGTGCCTCAGTAGATGACACTTTTGTACTTCCCTTCAATCTTTCATTCTGATCTGGCTTCTTTGTCTTCTTCACCCACTTCTGTAGATGACCCTTCTCTTCAGAACTTGAGCTCTGAGTATCCATCTTTTCAAATATGTCTTCTTTTCTTACTTCATTCCTTCTTCTAGCCATGCTATGTGAAGTCCTTATCATGGATTTTCTTCTTTTGTTCCAACACTCCTGGGATTTGTGACCAAATCCACTACAGTTGTAGCATCTCATAGAGTTACAGTGAACAACAATATGTCCTACTTGATCATATCTCCAACACCTTGTGGTGTTATAGAATCTTTCATTATATCTCCTTTCATAATATCTACATTCAAAAGCTTTGTGACCATATCCATTACATGAATAACAATGCCCATGAAAAATACTTTCATACCTTTTCTTTGGAGTCCCAAAAATGGCTTCTTGATGTCTTCCTTGCTTTGTACTTTTGAAATTTTCTTTGCCTTGTGTATATGGTTTCTTTGCAATATTATCTTCTTTCTTTGATGGACTTACCTCATGCTTCTTTGAGGTGCTTGCTTCAGCATGTGTATCTTCTCCTTTGTATCCAAAACTTGATTTATCACATGATGGTCTTTGACATTCCAAGATCTCATCCAAGATTCGTGAGCTATTCAAGAATTTGTTTGACTTTTCCACCTTCTTTCTAAGGTCAACAATTTCAGCTTCTAATTTGCAACATGAATATTCATTTTCATTTATTTGAATCTTCAATAGTTCCTCTATTCTTTTGGCTTCTTCAATTTGGGACTTGAGATGGACAATAGTTTCAAAACTTTTTCTAATCTCTTCTTCTACATTCATATCTTCTTTTCCATCTTTTAGTCTTGTGATCTCTTCTTCCTTTTCTTCTAATTGAGTCTTATTGCTCTCTTCTTGTTCCTTGATCATTTCTTTTAACTTCAAGATGTGCCTTTGAATCCTCCTAAGAAACTTCTTAGTGTTATCTGAAAGATAGTTATAGTGTGTATAAAAATGATCACTTCTATATCTATATAAACCCTCTTCAATTTCCTTTTGAAGTTTTAATAGATTTCCTTCTATTCTTTTCATGGGATAAATGCCATCAAACTTTACACTAACTATTTCTACATCTTCGTCTTCACTTGTAGAGAAAAATTCATCATCATCATTGCAATCAAGGGTTTTTGAGTGTTCTTTACCTTCATTTGAAGTATCTTCACTTTCTTCCTTTTTTCCAACATCAGCACTTAATTCTTTGCCTTCATCTTCAAGATCTTCCTTTGTGCTATTATCACTTGATTCTTTATCTTCACTTGAAATGTTTTCAAAATAACATTTAGAAATAATGCATTCAAGAGTTTTTGATGATTATTTACCTTTGATGATCTTGATGGAGTGGTCTTCAATTTCTTCTTTCTCTTCCTTTCTTTGATATGTCTCCTCTAGCTTTAGCCATAGATCCTTGGCGAAAGTGCATTGTCCCATGCTCTCTTTGATAGGGTTTGAGAGTCCACTAAGAATGGTATTGAGAGCCAATGCATCATTCTTATTTCCTTCCCTTTGAGCTACAAACTTTGACTTGTTCTTCAACAGAACATATCCACCGATGGTTTCCTTCCAAATAGCTACTCCCATTGTCTTAAAATACACTCTCATCTCTATTCTCCAAGTAGAATAGTTTTCATCATCAAGGATTGGAACTTCATCATCCATTTGTGTGTCTATGGATCTCCTTCAAGCTTGTTAAGGCTTGTAGTGAAGGGATGCTCTGAAACCAATTTTTGGACACACCTACCACACTTAGAGGGGGGGGGGGAGTGAATGAGTGTGGGGCTCTTTTTCCCAAAACTTCCCTCTTGCACAAAATTCATCAATTAGCATTCAACATTTTTTCATTGCCCATTGTTGTCATTTATAACCAGTTAGATGTGAGCACATATCAACAACATATATCAACAATATATCATCAAAAATTCATCATCACAATGAACACAAAGAACACAAGATGTATGTACAATTTTCTTTTTATTACGGACTACAATCCTTGGGGTTTATCAACAACAATTGAATAGAGTACAACTCTGCAAGAGCACCAACTCTATATGCAAGACTCAACTTACATTTTCAGCACCAACTGAGATGAGGCAACAATCCTCAACATATATCAATTTGTCAATATGTACATGACTTGTCAGTAGTGCATCCCGCGTGTGCACGCGCTCTGGCTCACTACAACCTGCGTGTGAATGCGGCCAGTGCATCATGCAACAAGTGTATGCTTCTAAGCAACTAGGGTTTTTCTTTTCTTCACATGCTTAGATCCTCTACAACCTGCAATCACTTTCTCTTCTGTCTTCCACTATCCAAACTGACCCACAACTAGTCATAACACATCCAAGCTCTTCAATAGCTTGCTCATGCTCCACAATAAATCAATATGAATGTTATCTCAATCATGTATAAATAACTAGTATACCATAGCAATCATGTCACTACTGAATCAAAAGAGTGTTGCTCACTCCATCAACCAAATCAACCAAAATGAACCACACCATAGAAGCCATACCAAGAATTCCCTAGGCATTCACAACATATCAAACAATAGTATCCATCAAGACAATAATGTAACCATACCAGTGTCTTAGTGATAGATCTGAGGCCATAGAATGCATATCTAGAACCTGCCTCATCATCCAAGAGCTTGGCACCAACTCAAACAAAAATCTCCATGATTTTATCCACTCCATGCTCCCTGTACACAGTCATCCCGCATGTACACTCACCGTATACACATCCAACGCGCGTGTACATGCACCCTATACACAGACAACCCGCGTGGACATCAGAAAATAGAGTTTTCTGTGAATCCGAGACTTTTTCCGTCAAGATCTCCGACATTGCTGAAACTTTGATGCGTCCATGAGATCCTCCTCTCACTCTCTTCCTCAGAATAAATATTCAATCATGCTCAAGAGATGCACACCAATAGAATGCTCTCACAAGAAGCTCTCCATCAATACTCCACAAGATATTCACAGGAAGCTCTCCATTGATCCACAAAAGGATTCTCACTAAAAATATGCATTTTACAATAGATTCTAGCTTCTTATTTATACTTACATCTTCTAGGTCACTTAACCCATTTTAGGTTACTTAACCCATTTTTTGGGCCACTTAACCTATTTTACTTATTTTAGGGTTAACCACTTTCCATGAATAGAAATTTCTCCAATGCTTTATCATTTAAATATTCCTTCTTGATTTTGTCACTTCATTTTATCATTTCAATAATCTTTCTTGATTTTGTCGCTTTACTTTATCATTTAAATAATCTTTCTTGATTTTGTCACTTTACTTTATCATTTAAATAATGATTTCTTCTTTTCAAGCACTTTGACTTCTTTGACCTTTTGGGGCTTCAAGCCATCATATAGGGGTCCTTCAACTTCGTAGAGCCATAACTCTTAAACCGTGAGGAGTTATGTGACATTCCACATACCACCGGAAATGGCATGTCAAGCACTATCCATCTAGGATAGTTTCACCAACAAATTCATTGATATTCATCTCATTATTCCACATGCAAGCATGGGTCCTCCAATCATTCTTCTAACTCAATCCATAATGCGTCTTCCCATTAGGGCTTTCACCATAAGGGGGCCACTTTGGAGTTCATCCATTTGTGCACCTTATCAACCATGATAAGACAATAATGATTCATCTTTGCATAAATTCACCACTGCATCATATATATAAACTATGCATCATGTATCAATGACAACTCATTGATCCATCTTTATCAATTGGTTTCCACTTGGACATCTATCATTCTCATCAAGGTCATCATATCAATGATCCATATTTATCAATTGGTTTCCACTTGGACATCTGTCATTATCATCAATGCATATTCATTGTTCATCAATCATCAACTAATCAATCACTTGACATCAAGCAATGACATCAATCAAACCAAACCATTTACATCAATGACATATGATCCAACAATATCCCTAATAATCAAACCATTGGCATCAATGACAACATGATCCAACAACCTTTTCATCCATGATCTTGATAACAAACATCCAAATTTGGGTGGAATATCTACTACAACTACATCCATGACCATAGTTTTCATAGTTGCTTGAGTTAAAGTTACTGCCAAATCTTTGATCAACCCGAGACATTTAAATTTTCTAGAGTCAAGTTAGAAAAGATCATGGTAAGTTTTGATAGCTTCTAGTCCAAGCTCATCTATAACTTCCTTTGGCATTAGATTGTGGGAGGCTCCAGAATCTAACAGGTAGTTATGCAAAGTTGTGTCATGAAAGTTCAGAGAGATATAAAAAGGTGGAGAACTTTCATCTCTATCCTCTATCATTTGACCTAAGACAATGGTGGGTTTTTCATCATATACATTAAGAATATCAACAGAGGGAGATATAAATTTGGGATTAAGAGTCTTGAGGATATATTTCTTAAATGAATCATTCTTCATTAACTCAACCAAAGGGATGGGGATCTTTATTTTCTGTATTTCAGCTTAAAAATTGAAATAATAAGAGGTTTTGTCAAAAAAATTTGCCTCATTTGAAGGGGCTTTCAAAGAAGTCTGTTGGTCATTAGGAATCTGACTTTTTCAAATTTGTTGCTTGGCAAGAGCGACAGTTTTCTTGGGTGGATCTGGTGCACTCTTTTTGGTAGTGTTGGACTTAGATCTCAAATTGTATTTGTTTCCATCATCAGTTTGAAAAACACCACAATCAGCGGAAGTGTCATTTATATGTTCATTCATTAATGTCTCTTCATAATCCTTCTGTGTCAGATAAGATTTCTTTGCATCATATCCAACACAATGAATATTATCTTCTTCCTCTTCTTGAAAATCATCATCATCTTAATCCATCACAGTATTTTGGAGAGGATCTTTTACCCTTTGATCTTCTATGGGATTTCTCTCTTTCTTCAAGATCTGAAACTGTTGATTATTTCTCCTGAAAGTGTTAGGATTCTAAATTGGATTTCTATGAGGGTATTCATAGGAACCTTTTCCCTGGGCAGGCTGCATGTTCTCAATCTTTATCTTAGACATTTCTGAGGTTAATGACTCTAACATCTTAGCCAATTTTTCTATCTTAGGATTTGGAATTTATGAGGAAGAGGCTTCTTCCTTCTGCTTTCTTCTATCAACATTTCCTTTTAACTTATGAGTAGCTAAGATATTTGAATCAACTTCAAGGGCATCATCTTGCATCAAGGAAAGTGTGGAAGACCTTCTCTCGCTTAGTAGCAAACAAAATTCATAGTCAAATGAATTGGCATAAGTGATTTGGGCAAAAGTCTCTGTAGGTTTGATTTCTGCAGGTATTCTACTATACATTCTGTTGAATCTCTTGGTAAAATCAGATACAGATTCACCATTTTCTTTCTTAAGGTTTCCGAACTCTGTGATATAGTGCAAGAAGTCTCGCCTATCACCCCAGTGTTTTAAAACGATATCATCCAACTCTTCTATTCCATCTATAGAACCAGCAGGAAGTTCCTTGAACCACTTCCTAGCATGACCATCCAAGATCTGGACAAAGACTCTGGTCCATACATCAACATCTTCTATGTTTAAGTTCTTAGCATAGCTATAGAAGGATTCTATATGTTCCTTTGCAGTTACATCTCCCTCTCTTGTGAATTTTGGAATATATTTTTGGTAATCACCAGTGGGCATGGCTGCAGGTGGATTTTGGAAAACAAGAGGTGCATATCTAGCAGCTAGAATTCGTTGCATTTTGGTCAATGGGGCAGGTGCAGCCATAATGACTATTGGTGAGAGAGGTGATATAATTTTCTCAGATTATTCAACACTGGGGGGATTTAACTAAAAAATGGAGGAACTTTCTGATGGGAAAGGATTTTGATATGAGGCTATATAGAAATGTGCAAGTTGTTAGGCCAAGTTTTCTTCACCTTTAGCAGAGAGTTCTCGAAGAATGTGCTCTACAACAAGCAGGCTAGTGTGAATATTTATATGGTATTCTTATTTTTGTGAGTGAAAAGACTCAAGATATGAGGAGCTATGACTTCTTTCTAAGGTCCCAGATAAATCTTCAACTAGATTAGATCCTAAGATTTCTTCTACAAAGACATTTTCCTCTTGATAAGAAACAATTGGTTCTTCTACAACTGTTACAATTGATCTTCCACTGACAATCTTAGAAGGAGAAGATTCAACGTTTTCTGAGACTGATTTCTTAGAATGAGAAAGAGGGTTACTTTTAGTATCTGATTTTGAAGGCTGATCTTGAATGGTCTTCCTCTTCTGAGAATCAATTATGGATTGGGTACTGGTGTGACAGGTGATTCTTGTGGATTCACCCTGGTATTGATATTCTTTGGAGCCAGGATGAACTAGTGGAGTCGCCAGATAGATGATTACAACCAATGTAATGTATAATCCTTGTCTATCATCAAGGATCAACTTTTTGTCGTCTCCCAGGAAAGTTGAGATTTAATCTCCTTTCCCCGGCAACGACGCCAATTTGTTATCACTCCAGTAAACTCTTCTAGGTTGTATCTCAAAGATGCCTGGTAACTTAAATGTTTTTGTAATGGTTCACTCAATGATGGGTAATATTGGATCAAGATGAATATCTAACTAACTGGATTGTATTTTCAAGACTGACTAGGAATATTCGAATAGTACAAGGCCTTCAAGAGATGTAATCAGATAAGTGAGTATCAGATAGAACATGAACTAATAACATCAACCAGATCATACATATATAAAACAATATATATGATGGGTTTAGAAACTATTATAAAAACTTATGATTCTCTACTCAATAATCAGATAGTGAGATGACAGTCACCAATGGATTATGTAAACACAGACAAAGAATAGCATTCACTCATAAGCATAGACATAAAGGAGAAAGAAGATCTAAAAACATCAATGAAAGAAAATTGCAGGTTGAATATCTATTAGAAAGGGTCTCTATTACAAATGCAAAATAATAGAACTCAAAATCGAACCTGTAGTCTATAAACGCGACAGGATTTATAGCCTTTACAAGCAGTTTCAGATCCCGAGAAATAGGATTTGGAATACTAAAAATAGAAAAACTGTTACAAAATATTTCAAACAAAAAATGGATCTAGTCCACTTCTAGAACTCAATTTGTTTTCAATCCCTTAAGTCTTCTACAACTGCATGAAGGTCTCTGCCATGTAAAGCTAGGCTGATCTCTGTCTTTGATAGCTGGATGATCTCAACAATTGTAAGAAAACTTCAATAGTGATAGGATAACCATCAGTCTATCTAACCTTGTTCAATGCCTCAAAAATCTGAAGGAGATTTCCAAAATGTCTGTGGGGATTTGTTTGAAACCGTATTATGACTTATGTCGCGGAAATTCTCTTATTTCGAGCTTCAAAGCTTTAGAAAAAATTTCCTACGTTTTCGACGGCTCCTTCCCCCTGAAGAATGCAAGTTAGCCGTCGAAAGCCCTGATTTTCGGCGGCTAACTGTGTGTTTTTATTTTGATTGTGTCGCCGAAAAGCCTGGGTTTGAAAAAAAGAAAAACACTTCAAATTTGAGTTTCCTCCTCGATTATTTAGGTTGATTTTCTTGTAAATTTACAGTAGCTTGTGCTAGGACATGTAGATCTGGGTGTGTAGCAATTCTAGCTTTTAACCTTTTTATTTTTCTCTTGAAACGCTTGGCTAACCACCATAAGCCGTTATAGTCTTTTATGATCTTCTTCGTCTTCTTATTTTCCTTTACATTTTCAAGTGCCAATCTTTCCAAGGCCACACTGGTTTCTATGAAATTCTTTGATAGAGTCTCGTATTTGACCTTTATCACCCTCTCTAGCACTTCCTCCTGTGCTATTTTCTCTTTGAGTTTCTTAATCTCCTTTGATCTATTCTTCTTCTTTTTTTTGCTAGATGTTTCACCTTTTCCAAGACTTGTGAGCATCTCAGTCTCTGGTGCTTGCTCCATGGACAATTCTATGTTTTCATCAATAGGGACTTCTCCATTTTTTGGTTCTTCATCTGAATTTGTATATGGTAAATTTAGAAAATTTGTCTTATTTGGTGCAACCTTCTCTGTGTCTTCATCAAAATCCAACTTCTTCTTTGTTCCTTTGACTTTTGAAATGGATCCTAGTTCTGTCGATGGTTCAGGAGTGATGGCTCTCCTCCTTTTCAAACTGCTTTGAGGAGTCAATGATTTCTTACCTGCTCTCTTTTTACCTTTATCTGGTTGAGATTGTGACTCAAAACCTTCCAAAAAACAAAATGTTCCCATGTCCTTTCTTTCTTCTTTAATTCTCCTACAATGATCATCATTACCAAACCAAAATGAAAAAGGGTATTCTGAATACTGTCTGGTTCAGTTCGAACCCTGTTGCACATCTTAGTACTGTCTGGTTCAGTTCGAACCCTGTTGCACATCTTAGTAAGACTTTTGTGGAAATAGAATGGCAGATTTAATAGTGTCTTCCCTGTAAAGTGATCCATTACCTTGAAATGATACAGTATGACCTTGTCATACCTCCCTTCTGCAGTTATGTATAATTGGATGGATTTGAGAAGAGTTTTCCATTTATTTTCCAAGTGGGAACTAGGAATGTCTTTTTTCCATATTATGTCTTGAAACTCTGGTTTCAAGTATGGTCTAAATTCCAGGTTTTTTGTGACTATAGTCTTGAACCAGTTCTGCCCTGTCCTTGGCATGCCTGTATCAGAGGCTATGGAAGCCTCATCTGCTTATATCTACAAATATCCAACTGTGGCCCTTTTCCCATCAAAATACTTAGCAAAAATTTATGTGATACCCTGGTGGTATCCCTCCTATAGCCTCTCAACATAATTGAGATAACCTGCATCTGAAAAATAATGGTGGATTTCTGGGTGAGATTGAAAATACTGTATGTTGTCCAGGTCCTTCTTGAGAGGTGGACCTCCTCATCTTTTCCCCATCTTCAATAACCATGAATTAGTTCTGAAAGACTAGAAACAAATATTTCTTACCAACAGGCAGGAGCTTGCAGGCGAAAGTGAATGAATTATGTGTTATCAAATGGTGAAAGAACAACCTTTATAAACTTCCATCATGTGTTGTATTTGAATTCAAATGATGGCATTTGCTGGTGTTGACAAAATTCGGGAATGAGTGAAAAGAAATTAATGATGTCTAAATAGTCTTCTGGAGTGATAAGACCTCAAAACCCTCAAAGGATCTACATAACCAATTTGAAATGATTAACCCATAAACGGTGGCTGAGAATGTGGGAAAATGCTTGAAAAACCTCTTAAGCGGTCATTATGTCTTAATGACATGTGTCCTTTAATCCACATTCAGGCTCGCATGATGAGCTGTCTAAAACCCTGTTCTACACTTTCGTCGGCTTCTCTGCCTTTTGAAATGTCGTTTTTCCACCGAAAGCTTGAACTTTCAATGGCTCATCTTAAGTTTTAAAACAGAATTAGTCACCGAAAAGATTTTCTTTGATTTTTTGAAAACAATAAATGTCAAATCGACTTATTTTGGACTTTACAACTTATTGTTGGAAGATTGGTTGTTGTCATTGATGTCAACCCTAGTCATGGGTTTTGGACCGCAAGATTGATAAAGGTATTTGGAAATGAAGGAAAATGCACATGCAAATACAACACCCATGGATGGATAGTAAACATCGTGTTGTTTCCGGTGGTATGTGACACGTCACGTGGATCCTCATGGTTGAGGAGAAATAAATTTTTGAAGATGACAAAGTGAATTGTACATGTAGGCCCTAAAGATAATTAAAGAAAAGAATTACAAAATAAGAAATTGTCAGGTCGGCCCTAATGTTAAAAGGAAGTGACATAAATGGTATAAATAAACATCATTATACATTCATTTTATACAAGTCGAATTTCAGAGTGAATAAGAAGTAAAAGAAGGCCCGATTTCAAGGGAGGATGAAGTCTTTTTGTGATGTGTTCTAGGGTATGTTATTTTTAGGTCATCTTGTCATTTTTGCTATAACTTTTTTTATAGAACGATTCAGATGGTGAAATCGCTATGGTATTGAGAATACATATCAAGGTACCTCTGGTAAAAAATTCAGCTCTTGATTCTCTATAATTATAGAGATACACTCTATGGAAGATAGGGTTTGTGACCAGTCCTGAAGCTAGTCAATAAACATGTGTTCTGGGTAAAACAGTCATAACTTCTTCATACATAATCTAAATGAAGTGGGACCACTTCCATTGGAAATATTATGGACTGTAGTTTCTTTTCTGTGAGTTTCAAAATCGGATGTTAAATATTGAGCATGGGGCATGATGTACAAGTTGGGTCTTCTGAATAGACCATAATTGAATAAAGTCTACCATTCTTTCTATAACCTCTTTTTGGGGAGGATTCAAGGAGTCAAAATTGGAGGAGTTTCAGAGAATACATTGAGTAATATTATCTATAGGATCAGAGTACTCCAAGAATTGAAGAATTGCAGAAATTGAAGAAGTCTCAGGAAGCATTATCAGGCTCTCTGTGATGATTGGTTGATGGTGATGATTTAATGTAAAGTTTCATTATCTCTCATATATTCTTGGGTGGAAGGAAGGGCCAAGGATGGAGAGTTCAAATCTCTCTTTATATTGGAGGATTGTATCTTCCTCTTGGAGGTTTATCCCTCCCTTTACATTTGGAAGCTGTAGCTACCTTTGGAAGTCATTACTTCCCTTGAACAATAACTATTGATTATTTCTCATATATTGTGCATGGTGTATTGTGGTGTATTGGTGTAACTCTTATACTATTTTTCATTGCTCATTGGATATAGTTGAATGGTTTAAGTATAATTTGAAAAAGGTTTTAAATTGTACTTGATACTGATTCACCCCCCTCTTAGTATCAACAATTGGTATCAGAGCAGGTTGCCTTCAGAACAGTTTAAACATTGGAAGGAAAATCCTGAGTAGAGATGGATGACCATGAGCACATTTCAAATGGGATTCAAAAATTTGATGGAAGAAATTATGCATACTGGAGTGATAGAGTGAAAAATTACCTAACGGCTTTGGGAGTAGACATTTGGTACTCAGTTGTAAATGGCTATGTAATCCAAAATAATGCTCCAACCGATCCAAATGAGAAGAAGCTTATGAGTTGTAATTCAAAAGCCAGACATGTTATTCTAGTAGCATTGGCACCAACCATTGCTAGCAAAGTGATGGGATGCAGCACTGCTAAAGAGGTATGGGACAAACTCAAGAATATCTACGAAGGTGATCCAAAAGTTAAGCAGGTCAAGCTTCAACGACATGGAGCAGAATTTGAAAATTTGAAGATGAATGAAAAGGAAGATATTGCAACCTATCTTCTTAGAGTTGATTATGTTGTTAATGCTATCAGAGGATTAGGTGAAGAGCTCAATGAATCGTTGGTTGTACAAAAAGTGTTGAGATCACTTCTCTTGAAGTATGATGTTAAGGTCTCCACCATTGAAGAAACTAGGGACTTGACCAAAATGACAATGGATGAATTACATGGGACTCTTATGGCATATGAAATGAGA
>ML786262.1:124716-142796 GCA_009831015.1 Picea engelmannii | reverse complement strand
CTGGTTATAAATGACAACAATGGGTAATGAATAAATGTTGAATGCTAATTGATGAGTTTTTGTGCAAGAGGGAAGTTTTGGGAAAAAGAGCCCCACACTCATTCACCCCCCCCTCTAAGTGTGGTAGGTGTGTCCAACAGACATTATCAACAGTCAAAAATATCATCTTGAGAAGTCTGGACATGGATACAATCAGACATAAAAGGGATGAAGCTCCAAAACAATAGAGGAAGAAACATATCCAAAAATCTATGCAGAAACAATCAAAGGGGATGGGAAGATATACAAGGAAGATTACAGGGACACTCCTCCATCGAGAAGATTCAGATTTCAGATTCAACAATAGACAGATAGGCCTCAAGAAGAAGAAGGATTCATAAGAGCACCTCCTTTCATAAGATCTTAAACTCCTAGGTATCAAACTATATTTTTTGGTTTATGTTATGCATGTAATAATTTTGGACATAAAGTTGTGAATTGTAGAGCTAACAAAAGGAACATAAAGAAATTTGAAAGTCATACACAAAAGGGTTATTCAAGAAGGCCTAGTGAAACATAGAGAAGAAGTTACGATAGGTTTGAATCTTTGAGCATTGAAGTGGAATGTTACAAACGTAGCAACTTTGGACACATGACCAAATCTTGCAGAATGACAGTCCCTCCTAGAGAAACACAACAAAATAAGAACAGTCATAGACATGAACCTCATAAAAGGACATGGATAAGAAAGCATAATCAATATAGAAATAAAGAATGCACACTCACTCTACAAGCTAAGAAGAAGAAACGTGGTTGGTATGTTTACAGTGACCCTTCAAAACACATGACAGGTGATAGAGACAAGTTTCTTACATTAAGAAAGGAAAGAGATGGATCATTCTCTTTCAGAAATGATGATTTAGCTAAAATCATTGGAAACGACACAGTCATAATTATGAACAAGAATACAAAGGAAGAAAATGTTCTACTAGTAGAATATATGAAACATAATCTTCTAAGTGTGAGTCAAATGTGTGACCAAGGTCATAAAGTTACTTTCGATTCACAAAAATGCGAGATAAGAAAATAAGGTTTAGGAAAATTGATTGCTACAGCTGCAAGAACTTCAAGCAACATATATGTGTTAAGTGAAATTGGAAATGAAAAGTGTTGTCTAGGAAAGGAAGATGAAAGTTGTCTAGGGCACATAAGAATGGGTCACATACATTTTGATAACCTTGTCAAAGTCAGCAAAAGAGAAGCAGTCAGAGAAATGCCCCAGATCACGAAACCAACCAACACTTTATGTAAGCATTGTCAACAAGGAAAGAAAACAAAGACCAGGTTCAAATCAAAGGAATATTCAACGACAAGACCACTGGAAATTGTGCACATTGATCTAGTTGGACCAACTACAACAAAGAGTTTAAAAGGTAAAAAATACTTGATGTTATTAGTTGATGTTTATACAAGAATTACCGCAGTTTTCTTTCTCAAGAATAACTCAGAAGCTTCTGAAAACTTTAAGATGTACAAGGAAATGGTTTAAAATGAAATGGATTCAAAAATAAATAGCTTGAGATCTAATAATGGAGGAGAGTTCACTTCAAAGGAATTTATGGAATACTGTAGCAGTCATGGAATAAAAAGGAAAATTCTTCGTTCCTAGGACACCTCAACAAAATGGAGTTGTTTAAAGAAAGAACAGGACAATACAGGAAATGGCTCAAATAATGCCAATGGATTCCAAATTGAAAGATATATTTTGGACATAGGCAATGCATACAAAAGTTCACATTCAAAACAGAGTAATGCTCAGAAACAACACTGACAAAACTCCCTACAAGCTATGGAAAGGAATACCAACAAATGTGAAGCACTTCAGAGTTTTTGGAAGCAAATGCTACATCAAAAGAGAATATGGTAGAATGAGAAATTTTGACTCTCTTGTGGACAAAGGAGTACTTGTTGGTTACTCAAGTACAAGGAAAGAATACAAGTGTTACAATCTGAGATTGAACAAAGTTATGTAAAGCATCAACGTAACAATTGATGAAATAGGCAGACCAAAATCAAAGGAAGAAGAAAATGAATCAATGAAACAACATTTCAAAGAAGAAGCATAAGATGAAAAAGAAGTAGAAGATGAATATGAAGAGAATCTGACAGAAGCAGAAGAGAAAGTTAAACAAGTGTCTCCAAAGACACCTAGAAGATGAGTACAGAAGAATCATCCTTCAGATCAGATTATCAAAAATAAAGATGTGTGAGTTGAGACTAGAAGAAGAATCCGTTCACCATAACAAACACACCTAGCACTCTTATCTACTATTGAACCAAACTGTTTTGAAGAAGCCAACAAGGATGAATTTTGGAATAAGGCCATGGAAAAAGAATTGGATCAAATAGAGAAAAATAACACTTGGGAATTGGTTCCAAGACCAAAGAATAAGAATGTGATCGGTACAAAATGGGTTTTCAAGAATAAATTGAATGAAGATGGACAGGTTACAAAGAACAAAGATAGATTGATATGTAAAGGATATGCACATATTGAAGGAATTGAATTTGAATAGAAATTTTCCCCGGTTTCCAGAATGGAAGAAATCTATTTTCTTTTATCTTATCCATTCTCCAAAAATATTAAAGTGTATCAGATGGACATAAAATCATCTTTTCTGAATGGAGAACTTGAAGAAGAATTCTACATTGAACAACCAGAAGGATTTCAGTTGTCGGGGAACGTAGATTATGTGTGTAAATTAAAGAAGACATTGTATGGTCTAAAATAGGCTCCTAGATCATGGTACTCTAGACTGGATAAGTATCTACAACAGGCAGGGTTCAGAAAAGGAAGTGCAAACAACAACCTCTACATCAAGTTAAGTCAAGGTAATATTTTATTAATTGAAGTTTATGTTGATGATATTATTTTTGGTAGTGATGATGACAGGTTAAGCCAGAAATTTGCAAAGGATATGCAGAATGAATTTGAAATGTCGTTACTTAGAGAACTATCCTTCTTTCTAGAATTTCAGATACGTCAAAGGAACCAAGTAATTTTTATTTATAAAACCAAGTATATCATAGAAATGCTAAAGAGGTTCGGAATGGAAGATTGCAAACTAGTTATCACTCCCATGCAAACCAATTGCAAGTTGAGCAAAGATGATGATTCAAAGTCTACAGATCAGAGTCAATACAGGTCAATGATTGGAAACCTACTATATGTGATAACATCTAGACCAGATGTAATGCAGGTCGTTGGACATGTGGCACTATTTCAAGCAAAATCAAAGGAATCACATGTATTAATAGTGAAGAGGATTTTCAGATATCTTAAAGGAACATAAGAGTTTGGATTATGGTATCCAAAAGGAAAATATCTATCACTTATTGCCTACATAGATGCAGATTGGGCATGTTGTATTGATGATCGACAAAGTACCAATGGAGCAACGCTCTACTTGGGTGAGTGTTTAGTATCATGGTTAAGCAAGAAACAATCACTGGTATATTTATCTACAGTCGAGGTAGAGTATATTGCAACAACATCATGTTGTACACATGTTATTTGGATGAAAAAAACTATGAGAGATATACAGGTTGAGTATGATGATACCATTCCAATCTATGGTGATAATACAAGTGTCGTCAATATCTCAAATAAACCGATGATGCACTCCAAGACGAAGCACATTCCAATCAAGTATCACTTTCTACGGGAGCAGGTTGCAGAACGAACATCAGAGTTGAGTATGTGGGTACAAAAGAACAAGTGACAGACATATTTACAAAACCACTTCCATGGGAAGCCTTTGAGTATCTTCGCCAGAGACTTGGAGTTATTAATACTCCAAAATGAATGCTTTTGAATGCTTATCTTATATGTCTTAGATGTACATGAGGAATCACCATAAAGAGGACAATTCAATTAGGGGGAGTATCCCTGGATGGAAAGATACCTTTTCCATTGATGAAAAAGGGGGAGAGACTCATCATATGCAGAGGATAGAGGCATGGTTCCAGGGGGATAAATGGTCACATAGATTAAGAGGATAGAGGCATGTTTCCAAAGGGAGTGTTATCACTGAAATTTTGTCCGCAAATTGTTACAGGAATCCATCATCTCCAAACACCTATTAGTTCATTCATAGCCCCAAAAATACATGTCCAAAGGGCACAAAAACTATACAACTAGTTATAAAATTGACATGCGCTCAGAATCCAAAGGAAGTGCATGCACATGCTCAAGTCAAAAATGAAAGAAAAACGCACATGCGCCATATACATGACTATGTATGCAAAAAGACGCACACACCTGAGAACGATGCATTTATGGTTTTTTTTGGCCCCTCACCCACTTCTGGTTCAGATCCCAAGTCAATTTGACCTTCAAATCTGAGCCGAATCTGAGTGGGGGGCTGGTCAAAGGCCTAAGGGTGCCCTAAAGGGCCCCTTGTTCACACTAAAGACCGGTTGGATAATGCCTCAAATATTTGCTATAAAAAGAGGCCATGGGTGCACTATGAATTCAATAATCTCATTGTATTGTTATGCTACATCTATTCTCCTACAAGGAACCTCTTTCCTTCTTGGAGAATACTAGCATCATCTCATTAAGATATTCACCTCATGTCTTGAGGGAATAATCTTGGATTTATTCACCATTTCCTTTCTAGTTTTCCATTTGTAAGAAGAGATATCACATAGGGGACTCATGATCCCTCCCTTGGAGGAAGAGGGGATCCATAAGTCCCCCTTTTTCTTTGGTGTTTTCCCACTAAAACAATCTATCCATTGGTGGCATGAATATTGGTCAATTGTTTGATTAATTTTGGTTCTAATTTCCTTAGGCATTGTATTTTTGTTTCTTTATTTATTATTAGATTAGTTGTTTGTTTATTTCATATGATTGAGTCATTTGAGTCATACACTAACTTCTGTCATGTTCAGCTGACCCAACTAGACTTGCAAGTGTCCCTCTTTTTCTCATTCAAGTGGTGAAAATGATACAATAGATTGGCGACCATACTAGGGAAATGTATCAATTTTCTCCCTATTTGGGTTGTTTGAGCACCTATTTTTTATCTATTTACCTTGCAGGGATCATAAACGGCCCAGTCCTACCTACAAAGAGATGAATTTGGAGCTGGAAGAGGAGAATTTCATTTAAATTTTTCTTCTCGGGCGCATATCAAAATGTGCGTGTGTTTTCCAGCCCACGGGCACATCTTCCGAGCATTGTGCGTCAAAAACACTACGTTTCCCAGCGCATTCTACGCACAGTGTGCTAATAGATCCTTGTTTCTCTGTGCATTAGCACCACATGCACCTCTATCTAAACTGGGGCCCGTGCATCTGTCCAAAAAACCAACATTGTAAGAGTTTTTTGTGATGTTTGGAAGGCCCCTAGCGTTCTAAATATTGATTCTATGCAATTTGTAAATGCACCACACTTAGATTCCCTCTCCACATGAAGGGTTAGTCAAAACATAGGCACTTAAGGGGTTAAAAAGAACCATGTTTCTCCTCTTTTTCTTTCATTTTTCTACATGGATGGCTTGTTTTGATTGTAAAAGTTAAGTTAAGATCATTTGCTATCACATATATAAACACTTGCATTGGGACCAGAAATCAAACTTCAATCATTGAGTATGCTCTTCTTTCGCACCATAGAGTGATCTTGAGAATCAAAAAAAGGATTGAGGGAAGATTTCATCTCCCTTAAAACCAAAATCTTTAGGAGAGGACAAAGCCCCCCTAGGGCCCCTCTTAGTTTCTTTTCAAAACATCTTAAATTTGTAAGGGCCCATACATGCCCACATGTTGCAAAGATTAGGATAGTTGTTGAAGCTACTTTCTTAGTTTACATCACTAGGGGAGTTTAAAGATTATTGTAATGGGCCCATGCATGCCCACATGCTTGCAATCTAGGATAGTCTTTTGAATCTTTCTTAGATTAAATCACATTAGGGAGTGTAAATGATTAGTAAGGACCCATATGTCCACATGCTAGTTGTTTAGGGACTTTACAATTCTGCAAGGTTTTCTAATGGCATCTAGTAAGATAGGTAATCAAGAGTTGTAAAGGACCACACAAAGTACACATGCTGCAAGGTGACACCTAACTTACTAAAAAATTGTCACATTTTATCACTTGCTCACACACAAAGTCACTACTCACTCACATAATTTCATCTCAAATTGTGGAGGTTGAAGTAGGTTTCCTCTCAAGGGATTCTGAAATGTCCCACTATTTCTTGAAGGAATTATCCACTCCCACTTAATTCAAACGAGATTGGTTCACACCCCCAATCTCTCAAACAACCACATATAAAAAATTTCTAAAAAATCACTAAGTTTTCCTCCACAGGAGATACCAAAATATTTTTTTTAGTCTAGGTAGGATCTCAGGGATAGGCATCCAAATAACTCCCCGTTATCTAGTTCTCACATATTCAAACATTAGAAGTTGACAAATAGAGAACTTTAAAATCCTCCAAGTCAAGTGTTCCTACACCATAAGGCAAGGAGATACCCGTGAAGGGTCAAAGGTCGAGGTCTGGTTGTTCTGCGCATCCCCCCTTGAGGCACCCACCTCTTGGAATGGATCCAACCTGTGACCCATTTTTGAGGCCAAAAATATAAATGTCGCACTTTGAAAAAGGTACCTAGTGGCCAAAGTTTAGGACATCTACCCAGGTGGAATTTGTGGGTTGCAATTGAACCTTGATCAGATTTTGTGTGGCTATTGAGAAATATCGCCAGCTCTATCAAGATATGCACCCTCTACCCCTCATTATAACTGATTGTTTCATCCTTCACTAGTTCCTCTTCTGGTGGCTTCCTCTTCTGGTGGCTTTAGACCCCACTGTTGAGTGCTATTGGAAGGTCCAATGCTATTTGAGAAGAATGACGTTACATCTTTTTAGGACATGAGCATTTGTTTTCTTTGTTCTCCCACGCAGACAAAATCCACCTACCCACATGTATGCTTATTTTCAATTGATTTATGTATGATTCTCTTGTGATTACATACGATTGTGAGATATATTGTGAAGATCCAAATTATACAAAGACTCTTGTTCATTAATTTCTCTCATCACCATCCACACACATTCACTTTGCTAGTTGGACATCATAAGGGGACCCACAAATTCCTCGTCATTCCAGACGCTTGCAGAACCTCCCTCTTATCCTAGGAGGTGTTCCTAGTCTTGCCAACTCATCGGAACAACCCTCTCACACCCCTGTGAGTGCTACTATATTGGGATCAAATTTACTTGGTTCCACTTTACCTGGGTCCAATTCCCAAGGCCAACCATCCACTAGCTCTCATTTACAAGGAAGCAGGGGGCAAACTTATTCTCAAGGGGGAAGTACAACCCCACCGAACTCCCCTCAAGGGTCAGGTACACAACCTGCTTACACCATTGATGGAACTAATCCTCCACCGCCACTCCACATGCCATATTTGGCCTCCCTCAACATACCAGATCTAAGTAATCTCACCAATGATCCTATATTGCATGACCCCACATGGCCTGCAATGCCCACCAAACTACCTTCAGAAATTCCCAAGTTTCAACGAAAGGCGGGAGAATATCCCACCAATCATATCATGAACTTCCACTTATGATTCTCTTCAAAAAACATCATGGATGACTCCGTCCATTTAAGGTTATTTCAACGCACACTCACAGGCCCATCAACTAAGTGGTATGTAGATGAAAAATCAGGGTCCCATGTGACTTTTGAATCGTTGGCCAAAACATTTTTGACCTTATTTCAACTACTAATTCGCCATGACAATGGTCTAGAACTGCTCTCTGAGTTAAAAAAAACCTCATCCACACATATCATTGACCACATTCATGAATGGCGTCAGTGACGTAGTCTATGCAAAGAAAAAACCACCAAAAAACAATGCCTCGATTGGTTTCTCAGATCACTCCTCCCTCTCCCTGCCAAAGATGTGGCCTCCACCTTCCCCCAATTTGAAGAGGAATCTATCAGCAAGGAACAACAACACGACCTCATTTATGCACATTCATGATACTTATATACGGTACTACCTGACCCCCCAAGACTCGTACCATTTGGCTAGGAAAAACCTGGGATGTCTCACTCAGCGGATGGATTGATTAGTACCACAACACACCACAATCCATACATCCAACCACCACCTATGTATGGTACACCCCAACATCCACCGATGTATGGAGGACCCCCTTATTACCATCCTCTTCCTTATCAGTAGCCATACCCTGTTGTTCCCCCCTACCCATGAGTGGACCCGTATCGACACCCATGATACGCCCGACTGTTCAACCAAGTTCTGGTACCCCCTCTACCTCAACTTACACATTAAGCACTAGTGAAATCCCTACACATTCCCATGCACCCTACGGGTCATTACTATAAAATAATGTGTACTTTCCATTTCCTGGCCCTCCACAAGGACAACCACACGTTGGGGTTAAATTTGTTCAGACCTCTCCCATTCGACAATTTCAAAATTTTGAACAACTGAATACGGAAAATCCGGCCCATCAGCCAAAAAATTCCAAAAAGAAAGGAAAAAACCAAAACAATAATAACCCAAGACCAGGGGAAAACAACCCCCAACAAAACCATCTTGTCAGGGGAAACTAGAATCAGGGGAATAAGAACCCCCAAGGGAGAAATAAAAACAAACACCAAGGGAGGAACAAAAAAAACCTCCAGACGAAATTCCCTTGTGCCCTTTGCAGTGAGCATGTTCATTATACTCACCATTGCCCCCAAATCGTTGACTTCAAATAGATGAAAGATTCCATGAGTCACTAACATCCTCCAGCACTGCCTGCTCCTCAGCAGGCCCCACAACAATATTTTCACCAACCACCCCTAGATGTGTTGAAAAATCCTATTCCACACCAAGTTTTGATGAATACCCAACATAATATGCATTCTGCCCCACCACAGATGGGACCGTATCAAAACCTTGGGAATTCGGTGGATCGCAATATCGTCCTCACTAGCGAAGAAGAAATTCTTCTACAAATGCGCAGTCGTCAATACAACGCACCCGTTGAATATACTCCCACCACTTCGGAATCAACTCCAGTTACAATTGGACAACCTTTGATGATTCAACGCCCTAACACTGAACCACCCATTAGTATTCCTCGTGTCCCATTACGACATAATGTCAACAAATATTAGGCTAGGGCAGCACACAATTACAGCCTGGTTGATGACTTGGCACAATCTCATGTAGCCATGTCAGTCTTGGAGGTCCTCCAAACCTGTCCCACTCAACGGAAATCATTTATTTCCACCTTAGGGGTATTCGACCTTGTTGATACTAGAGTTATCACATTTGATCTAGATTGTGGGGAACCCCATCTCCCCTCTTTGGTAGCTTTCTAGATACTAGTCAAGATTCAGAACATCATAGTTCATTGATGTATCATCGATGAAGGTGCATCCACATGCATCATGTCCAAAACGGTATGGAAAAAACTTGGCTCTCTTGAGATAATACCATATGCCATCACTTTGAGAGCTTATGATGGATGACCATACTCTTTTGAAGGGATATTTCAAAATGTCCCCATTGAACTTGGGGGAAACACTATCCTCATCGATATTGAAGTCATTGATGCCATGCTTGATTACAACATTTTGTTTGGGCATAGCTACATGTACCCTATGAAGGTAGTGTCCTATTCTATGTTTTGAACGATGATGTTCCCCCACAATGGGAATATCATCACCATAGACCAAGTTTCGCATTACGAGCCTAATTGTTCCTCCAACATCGATAACATCCTACCTCTTGTCCACACTAATTCTGACGCCTACCCACTCATAGAGATGCCCCCCAGAATTTTCAAGGACCCATCCTTGTTGGTGACAAACCATGGAGCGCCACCACTCATAGACACCTCAGCACACGTGTGTGTCGTATCTTCCGATGGAACTGAAAATGGAGATACTATCCCTCCCATAGAGGCTTCTTGACCCCTTGATGTCCCACCAATTGAATAAATCTTATCTCAAGAATTACCTTAGAAACCTACAACACCACTTACCCCTGATTTCACCCTTCCCTAAGGGAAAATACCAGTTTGAGATACCATCCCCCAAGCCCTCACTCAAATATTGTTCTTCTAACCCCCACCGGGCATACAATATTTTCAGGTATCCACAATACTTACCCTTCCCAACATGGTTCTTTCCATTCTGATATGGTATCTACACCCACCCGTGATGGTCCCCCAACCATCCATACCTCCCCAAACATAGGGAATCTTGATGCAGATTCCAATACTAACTCCAAATGAACCACCTTCACCCCCACTTTCCAGCACCCCCACCACAGCTGGGGGCAGGTAGAAAAATAAAGAACCCACCGCTCCACTTTCTCCCTGAGTTCAACCTCCTTGCGCACTATGCGAGAGATAAGGACACCCTACAAATAGATGTCCCTCTCTCCCTGAGTTACGTAATTTGATCCAACTCCCGAGAGAAACCACCTCACTTGTCACTTCACCAAGAACCCTGATTACTACCCCTATGTCCCCTACTACAGGAAGAAAAGGGCTGCAAACCAAATTCACATGTGCCATTCTTTCAGAGTATGGCCACTATACTCATCATTACCCTACGCTACCTCAGTTTCGACAGACACTAACGGAAGTACGCTAGAGATTTCAGCAAGACTCCTCTCCACCCACATCATCTAGTACCTGAGTCACTGACATTCGTTATGTCATGACCTTATTCAACGAATGGATGATGTGCCCTTGCTCTCTTTGAGAATCACTTGATCATTTCACATATCAGTGTCCTATGATCATTGAATATAGGCATCTTCAAATGGCCCTTATTCAAAATATTCCAACCACCTCACTCCTCATGATACAAGTGATTCCCCCTATTCCATCTCCAGATATTGTCCACATCACATCCCCTGAACCTGAGTCACTTCCAACCCATCCATGGTTCATGGATAGACTGTCTGAGGATTTACCCCCAAATCCCCCCAATTCTCAGGTTCATTTTCCTCAGGAAAGTTTACCCCCAACCACAGTCTACAACCCATAGTGTCTAGACATTTGGTTTATGTCAAGCACGCCATCGCACCATAGTTGCGATACCCCCTCTACATCTTCACCCCCTAAAGATAATCACACGGTGACAGTCACCAATGTTCCTTCCTCAGATCCCCTATATTTTCGCATTTTCCACTGCGATGAAGATATCCTCGAAGAACTATCTACCCCCGATTTTCCATGGAATGCACTCCATCATAGAGCACTTTTTCTCTCACATGAAGCCTTTGACCCTTTTAGCCAAGGCTCCATATGTGCAATTGAAACAAAGGATTTCATCCCATTCGGGCATATAGACTGGTTCAACAACCCTATCCCTACCCTCGATGCTTTTGAAGAAGGAAACATGGCCAACATTTCCCCCACTATCAAAATTGAAATTTCCATCAAACCATGAATCATAGAGGAAATCACCATTGGTGCCACATTCTCCCCTGAGGAAATCACATCTTACAAAGCTCTCTTTCAGGAATACCGAGACATTTTTGCCTATTCATACACAAAGATGCCTGACCTTGATCCTTCTATTGTCGAACATCATATCGACACATGACCTGATATCACCCATGTACATCAAAAGAAACAACCATTTCACCCCTCCAAAGAAGCATCCATCAAAGCCAAAATTGAAAAACTACGCACTAATGGGTTCATATACCCAATCGCATACATGTCATGGGTCTCCAACCCCATCCCCATTAACAAAAAATAGGGCACCATTCGTGTATGCATTGAATTTCGCAATCTCAACCACACTTGTCCCAAAGACAACTTCCCTACACCTTTCATCGACCAAATTATCGATGACTGCGTTGGCCATGAGGCCTTGTCCTTCATGGACAGATTCTCTTGCTAGAATCAAATACAGCTCCACCCAACAGATCAATATAAAACCACATTTACGACCCCATGGGGTAATTTTGTGTATTGTGTCATGCCTTTTGGACTCAAAAACGTCAGTGTGACGTTCCAACGAGCCATGACCTGTGCCTTCTATTGAAACAAACTTTATATTTTCCTGAAAAAGAATCTTACATTGAAATGAAATTTCATTTTTACTTAAATAAAAAGAGAAAAAAATGCAATTGGATAATCACCATCGAAAAAAGGGTCATTCGATCAATCCAACGGTCTAAATGTCTGAACAGATTATGGAGCCGCCCTTGGTTTTAAAGGAAAGTCAAATGTTAAAATATTCTTAAGTTTCGGGTTTCGAGGTTCTGCGATCTATGCAGTTTGATATTTAACGAAAACCCCAAAGTCCCGATACTGAAGTCACGAGGAATATTTTTAAATAAAGTTAAACCAAGTTAATAAGCATAATTAAAAATGTTTTAACAATAATTTAAGATTTTCGCATTTTTACTTTTCGAGAATATCAACTCAAGTGACATCTCAAAATCCCGATTTGTAAGTCCCGAAATCCCTTCTAATAACGATTAATTAAAGGTTTAAAACACACTTAATATCTTTATTAATCAATAGAGTTTTTGAAATTGGAGAAATATCACTCATCTCATCCAAAAAACCCCGAAGCTTGGAGTCCCAAAAGTATTAATCTTTCGCATTTTCGCTTTTTGGGATTTTGCAAAGACATTTCATTCGAACTCCTGGTTTCGAATCGCCGATATTTGGTAGCACTTATTATATATTAATGAAATATCTTATAGTGTAAGACACGTATCTCCAGACGTACTATCCCCATTAAGGAAAATGAATTTATCGACCGTAGAAAGAACAGTCTAATTAAGGCAGGCTAAAGGCAAATAACGATTTCTAATTAAAATTTCTTTCTCACTTTCAGTAAATTAGCAAGTTGTATTTGAGAAAGTTCATGCCTTCTTTTTTGTAACAACTACTCTCTTCTTATCACAAGTATCATGGCACCCAGGAAAACACAGAGAAAGAGTGATGATGTCGGTGAAATATCAAATCCAAATTCGGATGTTATATCTAATACCACACCACATGTTGTAGATTCGGTCTGGTCCTGGATGAAGATTTTTGAAATCTTAGAGCATGAGGTTAGGAATTGCCCAGACGATTTTGGAAACGAAAGGACTAAAAATAAACTCAAAGATATAGCAGAAGTCGAGCTCCATAAAATAGCTACACGGTCGAAGCTCATGCCATATAATGACATGATAAACTGGGCTCTGATGAACACCGATGTACAGACCAGGAGTATCACGAACCATCAAAAGGTCATTGTTGGCTCGTTCAGGCCATAACATATTCAAGTAATGTATAAGCTATTCCCTGTTTATAAATATATTTATATTTCTGAATTCATAAAAGAATTTCAAAGAAAGGAGTGTAAATAATTTGACCAAACATATCCAGATATAATCAAAGGATGGTGGGGAATTCCAGCAAAATTTAGAGTTGATACCCATGGCGTTTATGCCACAACATTGTTAAATGAATACATGGTTTACATAGAAATGATGTTATGTAGACTATTTGGGAGGAAAATCCCTACCCATTTCCCCGCAGAAATGGTGCCAATTATACACGAGGTAGCCGAGGGTTACACTTTCAACTGGGGTAGGATTTTATCAGATAACCTAACCAAGGGGATTGCATAGTACCAAATGACAAAGTCAAAAGGACAGCCTACATCATTTTATATGTCTGCATATATTATGGACGCTATGTGTTATATGACCCCTTTTCCTTTGATGAATTGGAACTGGAATTCAAATTGTGCAGAATTGATCCATTTCTATCACTCTCAACTATGGGAAGAGAAAGACAAAAAATTCTTTTATGAGATCTATCACTATGTAATGATACCTGTGCACCAAATATTGTATGGATACCCACCCCCTCAGATTTCAGAGCAAATCATGGGAAACCTCAAAACAATTGCAGATTGGTTTATTGAAGATAATTTCTCTTATGTCAGAGTATTCGGATGTTCAATTCCCCCCCATGCTCTCCCTAAATTTATCCCTGACAGAATGGTGTACAGAGAAGTGGCATACTAGATAATAACAGGAGGCATTGGTACAGAGTTAAAAGCAGCTCAGAAGAAATTATGGCCAGTTTTTCCTATACAGATTGGGATGTTTTCATTTCTTAAACATGGCCATTCCAAAGTGGAAGCCCCAACATTAGAAGACATTAAGTTGGTAGATCGTGAACTCATAAAGCATGACCCATACCAAATTGTGGGAAAACATCTAGCTCATTGCAACATGAAAACATATGAGCATGAAGACTCCCCCTGTGATGACATATTCAAAGGAACCAGAGCATATGAGGAGATATTAGAAAGAGTCCAGACATTACCCCCTGACCTACATACCAGTTTTCTTGCTTTCTAGAAGCACAGATGAAGTGGGTTGCCAAATATACTACAAGGGGAATCGATAACCCCCCCTTCAGAACAAGAAAGAATACCTCCAGGTTTCAAATCAAAATATCAAGATAAAGGGACTACAGAGGAGAACCCAAAGAATCCTGAAGGGTCTTCACAAAGATCAGAAACTTCGCGGGAAAAACATCCAGGGTCTGAAACAGGATTTAAGTCTGAGACACCTTTAAAGTTGAATCAAATGATTCCTCCTTTAACATAAATTATTCCTGTTGATACTCCCAAAACAACAGAAGGAACAAAATTCACAGAGTTAGGAAATCCAATTATAGCCTTGACTCCTTTACAATCAAGTTTTTGGACTCCCCATCTTGGAGCTATATATGTAAGTGATATTGACCCAATCTCTATTAAATAAATACCTTCCTCTAACTTTTTTTTAGTAAGAAAAGGAAGGTTGTAGTGAAACAAGAAATGCACCTGAAAGAAGGTACAATGGTAAAAAATCACAGGATACTTGTGGATGGACAAAATCTAGAAGAGGAAGACTTTGCCATGGAAGTAGCATGCTCTTTGGGGGATTTTGCTATGGAAAAATTACTCTCAGTCGATAATCTGAAATCAAGGTTGCAGCAGAAAAAACAAATGATAGCCCAGTTTCAAAGTCAAATAAAGAATACAGAGAAAAATGTTAGAGATGAAGTAAATAAAGGACTGGAACAGGCCAGAGATGTCGACAAACAAAAGATTCAACTGCTCAAGTCTAGTTTGGATGAGATGTATAAGAAGATGCAATCCAATCAAAGACAGGTCATTCAATAAGAGGAATTAGTAAAAGAGTTGTAAGTTAAATTGAGTTCTACTGAAATCCAGGTGGTAAATATAACGATATTCCAAGCCAAGGATTTGGAAGTACACCAGAAGCTAGAGGCAGAACAACAAAGCCTATTTTCTAAAGTAGAGATCATTCAAAACCATTTTTGGGATGTAAGTCAATCATTGGAGAACATGGTTTTCAAAGAAAAAAATGCTACAACAGCCCGAGCCGCTTTCCAAAAGGAAGTCATATTTTCGGCTAAAGAAGAGGTAACAATAGCTCCTAAATTAACTTTCCTAAAAAAATTAGGGGTGATATCATGTTGAAGGTATGAGAGGCCAATATATCTTAAAGTAAGAAAATGGCCAAAGATATAAAGGAAGAATGTAAAGAGACTTTCGACTTATTAGATAAAAAATTGCTATACATTGGAAAGGGCGATTTCTCTGGACTACTAGGACAGATCAATGTTATAAGACATCAACTGAACTTAAAAGAAAGATTGGATGAAACTAAAATTGAAATTTCACAATTAAAACATGTTGATGTCACCCTAATGGATAGATGGATGGTGAAACCAAATTTACAATTTCATTCAGTAAAGTTTGAAGATAAAAGGTTTGAAGAAAAGTTGTCGAAAATTCAGAGGAAGCTACATTTGTTTGAAGCAAAGGATATGAAAAAACTTTCTAGAAGTTTAGTACATTTTATTAGCAGGTGCATTGAGTGTCTTGTACCAAGTGAAGGAGATACTTCAAAGAGATAACGAAGAAACATATGCATGCTCATTTTTTCGGAGTGAAAGAGAGGTAAAAGGTAATCAAGTGAAATGGTTCAAGTTTGTATTCTGTAACCGTTAGCATTTAGGAGTTAGGAAAATACCAACTGTCTAGGGTTGATAATTTTTGTATAAATATAATTTCAAAAGACTAAAAGAAGGATTTTTTTTGGCCGATTATAGCAGAGAGACTTCTCTTTTATAAGGATTAATGACAATGCAAAATGGAGATTCCATATTCTCTCAACCCCGAGTTATGTAATCCTCTTTAATTTCATGTTCAACGCCATTTCTTATATACCTTTGATGAATGTTTAAACTACAATTTAGTACTACATCTACTGTGGTTATGTGTTATTTGGTCGTCTGATTATTTGCAAAATTTCCTCTGTGTTTGCTATTAGCATGCACAAGACATGTGGATTATTTAGATCACTATATTTTTATGCTTCATTAAAGTTTTCTCGTCTATTTTCTTCTTCTGTAACAAAGTGAGATTCCTCCATGATTGATGCCTCACGTTGTTTAATAAGATTCCCCCTTGAGATTTTCCCTGAAGTCGAAGATGCTTGAAGGTTAGGAGAGTATTAGTCTAGAGCAAATAAAGTGAGTTGACATACCTCTATTGTAAATCTTGTTTTCGCTCAGTTTGTAGTTTAGGTCAAGTAGCTGAAAGGTAAAGGTCAAACTGGTGTAACAGGAGCTTCCCCACCCACTGTCACCTCGATGGGGGGATTTTTCTATTTAGGGTGGCTAAGCCCAAGGAAGACATCCCTGGCAATCTGGGGTTTTGAAAGGTAAAGGCTTAAAGGTTCAAGGCAAGTTTTCCCTTTCACAGATTACCGCCAAGAATATAGTCAAAATGAAGAAATACCATAGAAGAGGCACCTGTTTGCGAGACAAGGCAACAATAAAACTAATACATGCAGTAGTGGTTAATACTTCATAGATCAATGACTATCTATATTTCAATATATATGAACATATATAATAGTAAATATTGACGAAGTCAATGTTTGCAATAATGGAAATATAAAGTCACTTGTCAACAAATACCAAAATGATATAGCATCCAATGAAATGATCAATCCTCGAATTAACTCAATGCATTAAATATCATTTAATGTTCACACACTATCAGTTGTTGCGTCACTATGCTAGAGATGACGTCATCTTTTCTAAGGTTAGTATGTTAGGCAAGGAGGTCAACGTTTTGTTATTTAGCCAATGAAAACTATCAATACATCAATATATATCATGGGATGACCTAGCCACAGTGTTTTATACCAATTAAGAGCTTAATAAAGGCATGGCGTCATCATTCTCTGCTAGGTTAGTAGACGTTAGGGTTAGTTAGGGTTTCAAATTTGAGAGTTTTGAAAGGTTGTTTTGGCACAACAAGCTCAACGTTGGAGAGATAAACCAGTGCCTTAGGGTATTATGGAGTCAAAAGCAAGGGCAAGATCTCAGGAGGATCTAAATCTAAAGAATAGAGAGTTAGGTTCTATGGTGTTGCAATGGCAGGGCCCTAGAATCAAAACCCTAAGGGGAGGAGGCTAATTCCAGTGTTTCTTAAGCAAGGCCTCATGCTCCTCCCTCTTTCTTTAAATATTCTTGGCAAAACGGCTAGCTTTAAAACACAAATCTAAGGGTGAAAAGTGTTGCAAGAGCAAGGCCCTTCAAACCCTAAAACTCAAAACCCTAGGTGTAGAATCAACTAGGCCTAGGACGTCTCCTTCCTTCAACTTATGTTTAAATGATAACTCGGAAAAAGGATGATTAGTGTAGCAACGGCTAGGATATATCTTCCTTAATCAATGGCTAAAACAAGTTTCTCAATCATGGGGACATACAGCAAGGACCTACTTGTGTGCTTGCTACCTAGGGTTTCAATGATTAAGCAATATAATAGCAATGTAACAATAAATGCAAGAGATTTAACCTACAACCATTCATTCAAGAAGTTTTGCATGAAAAATACACTTACAAATCATGAAGAATGCTCATCAAACCCTATTTGTAAACCTTCCAATGAGAGAAACACCATAAAAATGCCAAGAAGAATCCTCCACAAGAGTTGCG
>ML786262.1:110007-123936 GCA_009831015.1 Picea engelmannii | reverse complement strand
TTTTTACTTCAAGGTCTGACCAGAGGGCACTGCCTTGGCGTGGTGACCAGAGCTGACAGTGTTACCCACTGGTATTTTCGCAGAAATGATAAGGTTGGCTCGTGATGAGACCCCCTTTCCCTTGGCCATGCAACCAAAGGTCACTGCCCTGGTGTGGTGACCAAATGATGGCAATGTCATACTGCTAGATACCTATGAATATAATGGTTCGGCTCGTGATGAGACCTCCCATCCTCTTGGTTAGGTATTGTTTTATTATTTTTCTTAGGGTCCCTTTAGTTTCTTATCGAGAGGCCTTTTATTGCCTTCTCGGGGATCCCTGGGTGAAGCATCTCTAGGTTTCATTTCTTATGGATTTTATCTTTTCCCAGCTGCTTTTACCCCCTGGGCCTTTAGCCCCTTCTTCCCACAAGACAAAGTGTAACCCTCAAAGGTCATCCTAATGGCCGGACTAGGGGAATGGGATGGATGAATGGGAGATAAGATGTAAAATGATAGAATGGTGGGAGCGGACGATGGCTCTGCAAATCCCCCCTGGTGGCTAACCAAAACCCATGAATACAAGCTTGCTAAGTCACCCCGTCAATCACCCCAAAAATGGTCAAGTGGATTAGTGTAAGATCCAAGCAGTTATCAGAAATGAAAGGAACCTAATGCATATATAAGAAGGTTATAATGATCAAACATGACACATACCGATATACCTTGGACCAATTACCTCATGGAGCAAGAGTCTTCTTCGATGCAAGTCCAAGACGATGGTGATGGATGTTGCTGCTGCTGACAGGAAAAGTCTGGCGAAGAAGAAGAAGGATGGACCCTCCAAGGCCATGCTTAGGTCAATCCTGCTCTCGGTACTCCATGTCTAGGACCTGTGGGCCTCGAGACATGATCTCCTAGTTATCCCTAGATATCGGGGATAACAAATCTTAAGCAGATATTTTCCCGGGTATACTGTATACCGGTTGATTTCCCCCACTTCAAATTCTGAAACAAGACAGATAGTGAAAGGAAATTCATTTAAATGACTGCCCCCATCTAGTCCAAAGAGATGAAGAAAGGAAATTCATAACATGATTTCTCTCATATCAACATTTAAATGCTAAAATATCAATGGAAGTGGTGAAATGAAATTCAATGTGGGAAAAATGATAACTTCAATGGGGTACTGAACAAGATCACAGGCAGTGAATCAATGTCCACATATCTGATAGGCTATTATACATGAATTACAAGATGCTCTAGTAACTATTCCTCTTTCCGGCTGGCTCTACATTCTAAGCTTATGGGATTCCCTAACTTGAAACATTGGAAATAATTTACCTTGATGTGAATAAAATCAGATAAAACTTGGTAGAACGATTAAGGTTGTTTTGATTACCTTATACAAATCTGAGGTCAGTTTTAGGAAAGGAAATCTATTACAAGCCTAACTCGAGATCAACGAATGCTTTTAGTTCTGTAGAGTTTTCAAAGTCAAGGATGAAATCTTAAAGTCCTGTTTGTTTTTATCTAGAGTGTGTTTCACAACACTACAATAATGAATCCATTCACCCAATGAAGGCACTCAGTCTACATGTTCTTCTCATCCCACAAGGAGACGAGATCCCTAGATGGAGCCTATGTTGAAAGAAACTTTATATTTTCCTAAAAATGAATCTTACATTGAAATGAAGTGAAATTTTTATTTAAATAAAAAGAGAACAAAATTCAATTGGATAAACACCATCGAAAAAAGGGTCATCCGATCAATCCAGCGGTCTAAATGTCTGAAAAGATTATGGAGCCGCCCTTGGTTTTAAAGGAAAGTCAAATGTTAAAAGATTCTAAAGTTTCAGGTTTCAGGGTTCTGCAATCTATGCAGTTTGATATTTAACGACAACCCCAAAGTCCCGATACCAAAGTCACGAGGAATATTTTTAAATAAAGTTAAACCAAGTTAATATGAATAATTAAAAACTTTTTAACGGTAATTTAAGCTTTTCACATTTTTACTTTTTGGGAATCTCAAAATCCTGATCTATAAGTCCCGAAATCCCTTCTAATCGTGATTAATTAAAGGTTTAAAACACACTTAATATATTGATTATCAGAGAAATATCACTCATCTCATCCAAAAAACCCCGAAGCTTGGAGTCCCAAAAGTATTAAGTGTTTAAGTGTGATTAACTTAACATCTAAACAAAGGTTAATGATATAAATTAGTCTTTCGCATTTTCGCTTTTCAGGATTTTGCAAAGACATTTCATTCGAACTCCTGGTTTCAAATCACCTATATTTGGCAGCACTTATTATAGGTTAATGAAATATCTTATAGTGTAAGATGCGTATCTCCAGATGTACTCTCCTCATTAATTCGAATGAATTTATCGACTGTAGAAATCACAGTATAATTAAGGCATGCTAAAGGCGAATAAAGGTTTCTAATTCAAATTTCTTTCTCACTTTCAGTAAATTAGCAAGTTGTATCTAAGAAAGTTTACGGCTTCTTTTCTGTAACAACTACTTGCTTCTTATCACAGGTATCATGGCACCCAGGAAAACGTAGAAAAAGAGTGATGACGCCAGTGAAATCTCAAATCCAAATTCAAATGTTATATTTGATACCACACCACATGTTGTAAATTTGGTCCGGTCTTGGATGCAGATTTTTGAAATCTTAGAGCATGAGGTTAGGAATTGCCTAGACGATTTTGGAAACAAAAGGACTGAAAATAAACTCAGAGATATAGCAGAAGCTGAGCTCCATAAAATAGATACACGGCCGAAGCTCATGCCATACAATGACATGATAAACTGGGCTCTGATGAACACCAATGTACAGACCAGGAGTATCACGAACCATCAAAAGGTATTTGTCGGCTCGTTCAGGCCAAAACATATTCAAGTAATGTATAAGCTATCCCATGTTTCTAAATATATTTATAATGTTGAATTCGTAGAAGAATTTCAAAGAAAGGAGTGTACATAATTTGACCAAACATATCCAGATATAATCAAAGGATGGTGGGGAATTCCAACAAAATTTAGAGCTGATACCCATGGCTTTTATGCCACAACATCGTTAAATGAATACATGGTTCATATAGAAATGATGTTATGTTGACTATTTGGGAGAAAAATCCCTACCCATTTCCTCGCAGAATGGGTGTCAATTATACACGAGGTAGCTGAGGGTTACACTTTAAAATGGGGTAAGATTTTATCCGATAACCTAACCAAGGAGATTGCAGAGTACCAAACGGAAAATTCAAAAGGACAACCTACGTCTTTTTATATGTCTTCATATATTATGAACACTATCTGTTACATGACCCCTTTCCCTTTGATGAATTGGAACTGGAATTTAGCCTGTGCAAAACCCATCCATTTCTATCACTCTCAACTATGGGAAGAGAAATAAAAAGATTTATTTTATGAGATCTGTCACTATGTAGTGATACCTGTGCACCAAATATTGTATGGATACCCACCCCCTTGGATTTCAGAGCAAATCATGGGAAACCTCAAAATATTTGCAGATTGTTTTATCGAAGATAATTTTTCTTATGTCAGAGTCTTCGGATGTTCAATTCCCCCCATGCTCTCCCTACATTTATCCCTGACAGTCTGGTGTGCAGAGAAGTGGCATACGAGATAATAACAGAAGGCATTGGTACAGAGTTAAAAGCAACTCAGAAGAAATTCTAGTTGATTTTTCCTATACAGATTGGGAGGTTTTCATTGCTTAATCTTGGCCATTCCAAAGTGGAAGTCGTAGCATTAGAAGACATTAATATGGTAGATATTGAACTCATAAAGCATGACCCATACCAAATTGTGGGAAATCATATAGCTCATTGCAACATGAAAACGTATGAGCATGAAGACTCCCCCTGTGATGACATATTCAAAGGAACCAGAGCATATGAGGAGATATTAGAAAGAGTCCAGATGTTACTCCCTGACCTGCAGACTAGTTTTCTTTCTTTCCAGAAGCACAGACGAAGTGGGTTGCCAAAGATACTACAAGGGAAATCGATAATCCCCCCTTTAGAACAAGAAATAATACCTCCGGGTTTCGAATCAAAATCTCAAGATAAAGATACTACAGAGGAGAACCCAAAGAATCTTGAAGGGTCTTCACAAAAATCAGAAACTTCGTGGAAAAAACATCCAGGGTCTGAAATAGGATTTAAGTCCGAGACACCTTTAGATTTGAATCAACTGATTCCTCATTTATCATCAACTATTTCTGTCGATACTCCCAAAACAACAGAAGGAACACAATTCACAGAGTTAGGCAGTCCAAATACAGCCTTGACTCCTTTACAGTCAAGTTTTGGGACTTCCCATCTTGGAGCTATATATGTAAGTGATCTTGAACCATTGTATATTGAAGAAATACCTTCCTCTGAATTATTTTTTAGTAAGAAAAAGAAGGTTGTAGTGAAACAAGAAATGAACTTGAAAGAATGTACAATGGTAAAAAAGCATAGGATACTTGTGGATGGACAACATCTAGAAGAGGAAGACTTTGCCACGGAAGTAGCAGGCTCTTTGGGGGATTTTTCTACGGCCAAATTATTCTCAGTCGATAATCTGAAATCAAGGCTACAACAGAAAAAACAAATGATAGCCCAGTTGCAAAGTCAAATAAAGAATATAGCGAAAAATATTAGAGATGAAATAAATAAAGCACTAGAAAAAACCAGAGCTGTCGACAAACAAGAGATTCAATTGCTCAAGTCTAGTTTATATGATAGGTCATTCAACAAGAGGAATTAGTAAAGCAGTTGCAAGTTAAATTGAGTTCTACTGAAAGCCAGGTGGTAAATATAACGATATTCCAAGCCCAGGCGTTGGAAGTACACCAAAAGCTAGAGGTAGAACAACAAAGCCTGTTTTCTAAAGTAGAGATCATTCAAAACCATTTTCGGGATGTAAATCAATCATTGGAGAACATGGTTTCAAAGAAAAAGAGGCTACAACAACCCGAGCCACTTTCCAAAAGGCAGTCATATTTTTGGCTAAAAAAGAGGTAATAGTAGCTCCTAAATTAAATGTCACTGAACAGATCAGGGGTGATATCATGCTGAAGGTATGGGAGGCCAATATATATGAAAGTAAGAAAATGGCCAAAGAGATAAAGGAAGAATGTGAAGAGACTTTCAACTTATTAGATAAAAAATTGCTAGACATTGGAAAGGGCGATTGGCCTGGACTACTAGGACAGATCAATGTTACAAGACATCAATTGAACTTAAAAGAAAGATTGAATGAAAATCAAATTGAAATTTCGCAATTAAAATAGGTTGATGTCACCCTAATGGATAGATGGCTGGTGAAACTGAATTTACAATTGCAATCAGTAAAGTTTGAAGATAAAAGGTTTGAAGAAAAGTTGTCAAAAATTCAGAGGAAGCTGTATATGTTTGAAGCAAAGGATATGACAGAACCTTCCATAAGTTTAGTACATTTTCTTAGGGGGTGTGTTGAGTGTCTCAGACCAAGTGAAGGAGATACTTCAAAGAGATAACGAAGCAACATATGCATGCTCATTTTGTCGGAGTGACAGAGAAGTAAAAGGTAATCAAGCAAAATGGTTCAAGTTTGTATTATGTAACCGTTAGCATCTAGGAGTTAGGAAAATACCAATCGTCTAGGGTTGATGACTTTTGTATAAATATAATTTCAAAAGACTAAAAGAAGGCTTTTTTCTGGTCGATTGTAGAAAATAGACTTCTCTTTTATAAGGATTAATGACAATGCAAAATGGAGATTCCATATTCTCTCAACCCTGAGTTATGTACTCCTCTATAATTTCATGTTCAACATCATTTCTTATATACCTTTGATGAATTTTTAAACTACAATTTAGTACTACATCTACTATGGTTATTTGTTATTTGGTCATCTGATTATTTGCAAATTTTCCTATGTGTTTTCTATTAGCAGGCTTAAGACCTATGGATTATTTAGATCACTATATTTTTATGCTTCATTAAATTTTTCTCGTCTATTTTATTCTTCTGTAACAAAGTGAGATTCCTCCATGATTGAAGCCTCACGTTGTTTAAACAACTTTATGTTTTCTTTCATCTTATTTATTATTTTCAATTTAACTTAGGAATGGGAAACGACCTCTAAAATTGTTATATTATTAATTCTGATTTGGGAACTTCTCTCATATAATCCAAAATAGAAACAACAAACCTTAAAAACAAAGCAACCATTCTTTTAACCTTATTTTACTCATGATTGTCCCTGTCGCAAGACAACCTAATGTAGAACCCTGACTCACTGATCAAACTAGCATCGTTTCAACCTTGTTTGATACTATCCTCGAGACAACTACCACTCGGGTTGAAATTGAACATTCATGGACAACCATTGAACAAGACATAAGCGCCCAGGAACAATTGGAAGCTAGACAAAGACAACTCAGAAACCAACCATAGCTTCTTTTACCTAAAGCATTGTTTTCCTTTTCTTATACCAAAACCCTCTTTATTTTCTGATGCCTTGACAACATACTTTAGATCTTAAAGTATAAACTCAGGAACAACATCGTTTTGGCGTTGTTGTTGGGGAACGAAGAAATGAAACTATTTTCCCCGGGAAGAACACCCTTGATAATTTCTTTCTTTGATAGTGAACAAATATTGAAAAATTTATAAGGATACTTTCATATTTCACTTGGCGACTCCATGAATAATAAACTGGATTTTAACCGAAAGAATACCAGGAAGAATCCAGGTGACAAACAGACTTCACCTGTATCCAACCCAGAAAAAATTTTGAAATCAAGAAGATACCTTAAACAAACTGCTTCATCAACAGATAAGATTTATCAACCTAAATTCACACATTCAAATGCTAAGGATATACTTGAAAGGTCAAATAACCCACTCCTTTGCGGAGAAATATCCACCAATCAAATTTAAAACCTAGAGCCTCAATTGGTCTTGCCCAAATTTAAAACTGAGACTTTTTCAACTGTTCCTTTCACCAATAAAGGTAAAAGATATATCTCACTCCCTGCATCGATTGACATTTCTTTACTTCCCGAATTTCAGTTTCCCATCTCTTAGAACTCCGACGAATATACTGTATACCTTGACTCGACTCCTGTTGATTCTCCTGTATATTCACCCTGTGAGTCCGAAGAAACCAGTCCACGATTTCCAAGTCCCTATTTTTCGAGTTTCCTATCCCTTGAAGACCAGTTTCCTGAAACCATATTTCCCTATTCAACCCCAACCGAAGGGTTACCACACCCCTTTAAAATTCCTCTTTATAATCTCCAAGTTTCACTGTCTAAATTATTAATGGCTGCGGTCGGAGGAGGTGGGGCCGGGGGTGGTTCTATAGGCAGTGTTGGAGGAGGAGGAGCAAGCGATCAAGTACCAATCCCTCGAATATTTTCCAAAGTAGCTGCTAGATATGCTCCTTTGGTCCTCCCAGTTCCTCTCCATGACCTACTTAAAAATTACATGAAAAAACTGCCAAAATTCATAGGAGAAGGTGATTTAACCGCAACAGAACACATCAATTTCTTTGATCAATTTTCTTCCATCCTTGGTCTCGAATATGAGGATGTTTATTCGATACTTCTAGTTCATACTTTTGAAGGACAGGTGATAACCTAGTTTCGAGGTCTAGCAACATGATCAATAAGGTATTACGATGAGTTGGAAAATGCTTTTATCAGACAATGGGGAGAAAGGAAATATCATCTCTACTATCTAACCAAGTTTGGGGCTCTGAGAAAGAAAAATTCATAATCAGTTCTCGAGTTTACCGAAAGGTTTAATAAATTGTATAATAAAATTCCAGCTGAGGTTAAACCTTCCCAACCTGCAGTGAAAGTAACTTTTGCTATGGATTTTGATCCTGATTTCTCTCTGTTGTTGAGATAAAGGAGATCTGTAGATCTCACTAAAATGCAGGATGATGCTTTAGAAATTGAGTCAAATATGATGGCATCAGCTAAGTTAAAAACAAAATTTGAAACAAGAAATAAAGAAACTAGAAGGTACAGGGAACAAGGAGGACCCTTTGTATCCGAGAGGTATTCAGAAGACAAGATGGATGATTTGGCAAGAATAATTAAAGAATTGTCGAATAAGATCTCAAGAATGGAATTGGATCAATCAAAAAATGATAATTTCCCTAGAAATGATTTCAGAAGGAATCATAACTCTAAAAAACAACAAAGACAAATTAAGAATGAGGACCAAAAGATTCAAGCCCCCTTTAAAACCAAAACTTTTATAGGAGGGGAAGACATGCAAGATTTCAAGGAATTAGAAGAAGACATAGGTAATATTGGCGATGACTGTCAACAACCTTATTTGACGAGACAAGATTACGAAAAATCCTTAAATACAAAATACAGATTGGAGAATAACAAGAACGACAAGATTACAGAAGATTCAACCCATCAAGGAATCATTGATGACATAATGGTTGAACTCCACCAGAAGTACAATCTAAGGCCTAGAAACAGGAATGTCACAGCCACCCCAGTGAAGAAAATCCTACCAAGGGGGAAAACAGACAAGGCAGTTCCAAAATATGTTGAAAAGAAGACGGTTAAAACCAAGACTACTGACACACAACCTACCAAGGTGAATCCAACATAAACATCAGTCATCAACACAAGGCAAACGAAGGATCATTTGGCTGAAACAAAAACCTCACAAAAAAATAAAACTGAAAAAAAGGGGATAGAAGCCCAAACCACAGAATTTGATAAAACAACGGGAAATTTCATTCTAGAAAATGAAATTAATAAAATCAAAATTCCTATACCTCTTGTCGAATTGGCAAAAAATCCAATATACAAAAAGAAAATTGCCAAAATAATTAATTTTTCAGACAATGAAAGTCAAGTTGATGTGATAAATCTAGAAGACGAAAAGCCTAATATAATTTTCGGTCCACATTTCGAAGGTGCTAGAGATACCGTTGCCCATTTATATATCACACTAATTGTGCACGATCACCTGCTCCATAACTTCATGTTGGATTCTGGAGCCTGTCACAATGTAATTCCTAAAGCCATTATGGATAGATTTGGTCTCAAAATCAATCGACCTTATGGATGTGGTTGTTGTTGATATACCCCCAAAGTATGACATGTTGTTATCCAGGTCTTGCGGCACCAAACTTGGAGGATCCCTCCAACTCGACATGACGTACGATAGGATCCCGATTTTTGGAGGATAGTTCACGCGCTTGTACAAAGAAACTAGGTTGGCGTTTACGGTAAGTGACCCATTGAACCCAAATGACTACCCTATTTATATTGTTGATCATGATCTAGGGAATTGTATTCTATCTATTGATGATGACATTGATGCATGTATAGAAGAAAGCCGTACAGAAAAGAAAAAAGAAAAAGAAGAAAAAGTAAATAAAGATGCATATAGTTTAGGAGTTTGGAATATGTTTTTTGATGGTGCTTCATCTTGTGAAGGAGCATGAGTTGGAGTGATTTTCATGGCACCCGATGACAAGTTCATTATACCTTTTCTTATAGACTACAATGGGACATTGATTATACTAACAATGTTTGTGAATATGGGGCTCTAGTCCTAGGATTAGAAGTTGCCAGAAAATTAAAAATTAAAAACTTAGAAGTCTACGGTGATGTTGAACTGATCATAAAACAAATCAATCGTCAATACTAGGAGAAACACCCAAGGTTAAGATATTAAAGGAATTGTGATTGGGGTCTGATTGAGAACTTTTTTTCATCATTTAATTTTCATTACATCCCTAGGAATGAAAATCAATGAGCAGATTCACTGGCTAAAGAAACCTCGACCTTTGCACCTCCAATGAGTTTTAAAATTAAATATCATATAGAGATGAGACATAAGGCTTCCATACCAAATAATATACAACATTGGCAGTTTTTTGAGGATGATGAACAACTTAGGAAATTTTTAGAAATGGTAGATGGGTTTTTCGAAACACATGTCGACTAAGAAAACCAGAATGATCCCATTTGGATCATGTAGGAAGGAGAAGATCCCCAAGAGTTTCAAGATAAGATTTCTAATCACTGTATGCTTATTTTGCAATATAATCAGATCCCCAAGGGCCTGATTCCCTTAGAAAGGTTATTTAATCATGATGACATCCCTTTGAAGTCCACTTTACAGCCTCAACCAGAAGAGGTTGAAGATTGCAATATAGGTACCAAAGAAAATCCTAGGTGGGTAAAATTATCTAAGTACCTACCTCTTGAAATAAAAATTAAGTATGCCGAATTTCTTAGACAATAGAAAGATGTTTTTTCTTGGTCCTATGATGGATTGAGAACTTATGACACTACTATAATGGAACATAAAATTCCTCTAAAACAAGGTGTCAAACCTTTTAGGTAGAAACTCAGACAGATTAACCCTATATTATTGCCTGTGATAGAGAAAGAAGTCAAGAAAATTATGGACGCCAATATTATTGTCCCACTGAGATACTCTGAGTGGGTAGCTAATTTAGTCCCAGTAAGGAAGAAAAAAGGTGAAATTAGAATGTGTGTAGAGTTTAGAAATCTGAATCAATCATCACTTAATGACAATTATCCATTGCCTAAGATGGATCACGTTTTAGAGAAAGTAGTTGGAGCTAACAGAATGTCTATGATTGATGGATTTTTAGGCTACAATCAAATTGTAGTACATCAAGATGACAAAGAAAAAACTGCGTTCACTACCCCTTGGTGTACCTTTATGTATGACAAAATTACTTTTGGTTTAATAAATGCAGGAGAAACCTTCCAACGAGCTATGGATATCACCTTTTTTGGAGAAAGAGACAAGTTTTTCGTTATTTACCTTGATGATCTAACTATTTTTTCTAAATTTGATGCAAAACATCTAGCACACCTCAAACAAACTTTCGAAAAATGTCGCAAATTTGGTTTGTCACTAAATCCCAAGAAATCTCATTTTGCAATGCAAGAAGGTAAACACTTGGGCCATATAGTGTCTAAGGACGGAATCAATATCGACTCGAAAAGGATTGAAGCAATAGATACTATAAATATTCCTAGAAATGTAAAAGAAATTCAGTCATTTTTAGGAAAAAAAAAATTCTTGAGGAGATTTATTCCAAACTTTGATGAAATCATAAAACTGATTACAGATATGCTTAAGAAGGACAATGAGGTTAATTGGACTAATGAAGCCAAAGCGTAATTTCAATGCATCAAAAGGGTTATAAGTGAATCACTAGTACTAGCGAGTCTTGATTATTTGAAAGAGTTTCTGATTTTTTCCTTCGCTTCTGAGCATAGAATTACAACCATACTATTTCAAAAAAACGATGAGGGTTTTGAATAACCCATTGCATTTTTTAGTAAAAATCTGAGAGATGCTGAGCTAAAATACGACATATTGGAAAAACAAGCCTATGCAATGGTGAAATCTCGCAAATCTTTCAGAAGTTACGTACTGCATTCAAATATCATTGCTTATGTGCCTATCCATTCTTTTAAGGATATACTGGTTCAACCTGATAGTGATGGAAGGAGAGGAAGATGGTTAGACAAAATTCATAAGTTCAACCTGGAAGTTAAACCAACTAAACTTATTAAAGGTCAGTGTTTGGATAAATTATTGGCTGAATCAAATTTGAAAGCGCTTGGAATAAATCATCTGCAGGAGAACGAAGGATTTTTAGAGATAAATGAACTCGATGTCACTATGCCCACAACTGAAATTTTGCAAAAATTCTCTTCTTCAGTTTGGTACCATGATATTGTTTCTTATTTACTGACCCTTCATTGTTCCATTGAACTAACCCTATCTAAAGCTAGGACATTGAAGTTACACGCTGTAAAATATTGTATTATAGATGGTAAATTGTATTGGAAGGACCCCTGGGTTTCCTACTAAGATTCTTAGTAGAAACCAAAACATAAACGGTTATAGATGAATTCCACAAAGGAGTGTGTGGAGGACACCATGATTGGAGAGAAACGGCTTACAAAATTCTGAGAGCCGAGTATTACTGGCCGAAATTATTCACTGAAGTAAATACTAAGGTCCGAACTTGTAATCCTTATCAGTTGTTTATAGGCAAGAAGAAAGTCTCGACATTACCTTTAGTGCTAGTTAGAGTCAAAGCTCCATTCCAGAAATGGGGTCTTGATTTTATTAGAGAAATTCATCCACACTCGAGCGCTCAACACAAATGGATTCTAAACGCTACAGATTATTTCACCAAATGGGTGGAAGTTATTCCTACTTGAAATGCAACTGACTCAGTTGTGATCAGTTTTTTGGAGGATAATATTCTATCAAGATTTGGTTGTCCTCGAAAAATAGTGACTGATAATGCTGAGGCCTTCAAGTCCATGGCCATGATAAGATTTTTTCAAAGATATAATATTGTGCTAGGAAACTCCAGAGCTTACTATCCATAGGGTAATGGACTAGCTGAGTCATCTAAAAAATGTTTGATCACTATAATTAAGAAAGTATTGTCCGAAAATAAGAAAGCATGGCATGTGAATTTAAAATATGCTTTATGGGCTAACAGGATAGGTACAAAACGGTCAATCATAATGTCTCCATTTCAGATGGTATATGGTACCAACGTCATTTTACCGATAAATCTATCGCTGTCAGTAATGAAACTCTGGAAAGACTCAAAAGAAGAGCCAAATGACATTACTAGGAAAATTAATCCGCTTATTGAAGTTCAACAAAATAGGGCTGAAGTAGACGAAAAACTACAGAGATATCAAGATAATATGAAATCTTTATTTGACCAAAAATCTAAAGATAGGGAATTCCTGCCCAGTGATTTGGTCCTAAAATGGGAAGCTAGGAAAGAAGATGCTAGTAAACATGGTAAGTTTCATAAGATCTGGTGCGACCCATACAAAATTACAGCCTCTGAGGGAAAGAATGCGTTTTCATTATAGAATCTCGATGGAAATATTCTTAATGCCCCTATCAATGGGCGGTACCTTAAACACTTCATGTAGTAATATGTTTCTGAACTCTCATTGTACATACCAGTTTTTTATCATGTTTTGTTTATAGTTATCTTTCTTTGGTAAATTCTTATTTTTCACTGTAAATATAAAAGGTCGGTTTAAAACCAAATATATATATATATATATATATATATATATATATATATATATATATATATATACAAAATAAGTAAAAATTGCAATAAGAAGGTTTCCAATCTACTAGAGTTCCTCATAGATATCATGATTATCTTATTTCAGGTGACCTGTTGACAATCCAAAAGACTAGAAACATGGAAAAGGTGGCGTGCATGGATACTCACATTGAATGTATCCTGAAAAAGGTAATGGAATGACAGTCTATTTGGCTATAAGTATAAAAACTACTGAGGTATGGATTTATGTCTTAAAAACTCAGGATTTCTGTCTTATTTCTGTTTTGTGAATGTGTATTTCTCAGTGATCTTGTTCTTATGTTGTTGTCATCTATTGAAATGAAAAGAACTATAATAATGGCATAAACATTAACATGGTATCAGAGCCAACCTGAAGGAAGCATATTTCACAAGAGAAAAACGTCACTGTTGTCGTACCTGCAAATTAGGGTTTTTCAAAAGTGAAGTTTTTCAGCTCCAAAACCACATAGAAAGTTGTGCCCTCCCCCAAGGATCATTTTGTTGGAAATATGTAACAGTTAGCATATGCTTATCATTGATGGCAAGTACAACAGTAAAGATGACAGGAAAACAAAAGACAAAGGAAATTAAGCTCAGGAGGAATAGCAGTCTTATATGCGCAAGAAGCATAGGAAAGAGACCGAGAACCGTCGGATCTCACTCGGAAATCCCGACAGCTGTTGGATCGGGATAAGCTGCGCAGATGATAAGCGCAGGAGTTAAGCGTAGAAAATAAGTGATCTCAGCCGTTAGATTGGAAGCAAACCCCGACAG
>ML786262.1:85174-104534 GCA_009831015.1 Picea engelmannii | reverse complement strand
ATTATTATTGATATATTATTCATGGGATCAATCCCCATTGTGGATTGATCATGTCGGTTATTGTATTAGGACCAAATCCCCTTTTGCGGATTGGTCAACAGACAATTGTAATAGGCAGAATAAGAAGTCGGCCCCAACAGTTACTATTGAGACCCAGAAATATAATAAAGGGTGGGTTTACCCACCCAGAGTGAGAAGTCGGCCCTGCTAGTAAAGACACTTCACATGTGCCAAACTTGTATATATAAAGAGGCCAGTGCCTCACTTTGACACACAACTCACTTGCTCATTCTGAGAGGCAAGTTTCGATTTACCAGTTGGAGAGAGAGAGAAGAGTGGCACATCTTTTGGAGAGGACTTTCTATATTGGTTTGAGTTATCTCTTGACATTGTCTTGGAAATCTATAATAAAGAAGTCTTACTGGGTTTTCTTCCCCTAGAGGGTTTCCCAGGATAAATGTTGTGTCTCTTGTGAATGTGTGTTTCTTAGTGATCTTGTTCTTATGTTGTTGTTATCTATTGAAATGAAAAGAACTATAATAATGGCATAAACATTAACAACAAGGAGGGATGTTTTGATTGATTAACTAGTTGTGTTATGTTTGTTAAAGAACTAAAGGGAGTCACAAGGGGTCCCACCTACTAGTTATTATTTATTAAAAACCCTTATTATGATTTTATTACTTTTCCCCCTTAACTAAAAGGTTGGTTAATTTTTAGTTAACTTAACTAAAGAAGTAATTCAGCTACTTCAACTAATTCTAATTGATTAAAGGAAAAAGGAAAAGGAGGAACAAGAGGAGAATAGAAGGAGAAACATAGTAAGGTTTTCTCTTTGAGTTTTACTGAGATAATTCAGTTTTCATTCATTCTTTAATTCGTTGAAAGCCTAATTCTCTTTTATGATAGCAGGGTCATATTGTAGACAACAAGATTTAGGGCTGAATTACATCATTCAGACACTTATTTTTCAGAGGTGTTGATCTATCTTTGATAGTCTCTGTAGACTTGTCTGTTTGTGAATTAAATTTCATGACTGATAAAGGCTATTGTGCAAAGTTGAGTGGGCAACCATCTATGTCAAGTTGATCCAGCTTTTAAAGTTCAGTTTTTTACTTTATGTCAGAAGTCAATTTGTATGGTTTTCATTGGGGACATCTAAGTTTGACTTTGGTCCAAACTTCCTCAGGGAATTTTGTAAAAAGAACGATTCTTTTGATAAATTGGAATGGAATAAATGATTTCTTTATATCTCATATGTTTTGATTATTGACTTAATGTTTTTACTTATGTATCTATATTTATTTCAACATCTATTATATTTAGAAAATTACATAAATAATGAATTTTTCAGCAAACTTTCATTTATAAAAAAGATCAGCCTAAGCACTTGTAATCAATACTTGTGAATTAGGAAATAAATTTTGATGGTTATATACATGGGGTGATATTCTCGTATATCTTGCTTTAGCCAAGTAAGATCTGAAAATGCTTGAGTAAGATCTTTTCATATATTTTCCTCAATAGTATGTAGATTCTGAAGGCCTTAGATACCTCACAATATCCAACAAATATTCCCTTCTTTCATGAAGGATCCAACTTAGTTCTCTTTTCTTTCTAAATGTGTACAAACATTGGACAAACGAATGTTTTGAGATGGCTTACTTATGGATTCTTTCTAGTGAACATTTCTTCGGAGTGCACTATGGGATAATCTGTTCTGGACATATACTATTGTTCTTGTTGCTTCAACCCATAAATGCATTGGAATATTTTGATCATGAATCATGATCTTTATTGCTTCCATAATCATCTTATTCTTTCTTTCTACTACACCATTTTGTTGAGTATTATAGGGAGTGGTGAGCTCCCTCTTAATGTTGACATCTCTACAAAAGTTTCCAAATTCTTTTGAAGTGTACTCTCCTTCATTGTCTGACTTGAGTATCTTGATTTTTCTTTCTGAGAGGTTTTCTACAAAGGCTTTGAATTCCTTCAACTTTCCAAGTATTTCATCATTTGATTTGAATAAATAAACCCATGTCTTACGAGAGTAATCATCAATAAATGATACATAGTATACATAAACTCTTAGAAAGGCAGATGGCATTGGTCCACATACATCTGAGTGGACAAGTTCTAAGATTCCTTATGCTTTATTGTCTCTCTTTGGAAAAGGATTCTTTGTGTTCTTTCCTTGTGCATATCCCTTACATACACCTTCATGATCAACCTTTAGTTCTAGTAAACCTATAACTACCTTGTTCACATATGGTAAGGCTTTGTATTTGATGTGAGGTAGCCTTCTATGCCAAAATTCACAAGGACTTTCAGTAGAGTGAGTCAAGGATATATCTGAGTGGCCTTTTAACTTGTACAAACCACCTTCTTCGATTCCCATAACAACTGCATCTTCTATAGTTTTTTCTTTAGACCACATAAGAAATTCACCATCTACGAATGTAACTCTGAAACCTTTCTTGTCTAGAGCTGAAATATAAAGTAAGTTCTTTTTCAAACCTAGTACATAGATTACATCCTTCATTCTCATCGGAGTTCCTGAATCAATTTTGTAGGTGGATTCTCCCATTCCTTTGATAGGGTACTCATAATCATATCCAAGTGAAACTTTCTTGGGGGAGTCCTTTTCTATAAGGCTTGAGAGAGTGTTCTTCTGACCTGTCATGTTCTTAGAGGCACCACTATCTATGAGCCAAGTATCCTCTCCAGGTGTCATAGATCCTGAGATAGACGAAAACAAAACATATGCTTCAATATATCTTTTAGCTAACTTCTTGGGTGGCTCGTCATCTTCAGTTGCATGGGCATGATGTCTTTTGTTATTTCTCCTCTTATATTCTTTCCTTCTGGCAGGACAATTCTTAGCAATGTGTCCCATCTTATCACAATGATAACATTGGTAGGAGGAGAAATAATTTCCCTTTCTTTGACCCTTATGATATTTCTGAAATCTTTTTGGAGAGTGAGACTCTTTATGAAAGTGAGCCTCCTATTGAAAATGAGACTTTCCCTTTCCACCATTATCATGGGAATATAGGGCTTGATATTCATCTCTTAATAGAATGAATTCCTGATTAGCCACTCTTACTTCTTTTTTAACACATTCTTCCAACAAACTGTCAAATTGGAGTTTCTTTTTTCTTGCACAAATAGTTTGGATGAAGGAATCCCAAGGTCTTGTGAGACAATTAAGAGTTGTCATCATGAGTTCATATTCATCTAAGTTGTCTCCAATTGCCTCTAATTGTTCCTTGAATTGAGAAACCCTAGAGAAATGGTCTTGAACTGTTTCTCCTTTTTGCATGTTTGTATTCTTGAGTTGGGTTCTCAAGTTCATATTTTGGTTGATGTTCCTTCCTTCATACATTCTGGTTAGGACATCAAACATATCTTTTGGAGTATTCTTAGAAGACACTTGAGGGAGCAAGTGGTCTTTAATAGAGCCTACAATTATCCATTTATCCTTAATCATATCCTTCTTGTACTTCTCTTTGGATGCATTTTCTTTAGGCTCTGGTAAATTTTCTTTTATGAATTTTGCAAGGTCATTCTCTTCAAGAATGAGTCAAATTTTATACTTCTAGGCACAAAAAATTTCCAGACCTTCTAACTTGTCAACAATCTTGGTGCTTGCAACCATATTGACCTGGAGCTAAGAAAATGACCAAAAAATGAAACTAAACTTACTAGGAGATGCATTGGGCTGAGGCGAGTTTGTCAGAGATGACTATTTTTGAAAAATTCAAGTTTTACCCCCTAAAACTTGACCTATGCAATTCTGGTACTGGTTTTGGCTTCCTGGATTTTTGTTTTTCTGGTACCAGTCAAAACTAGGGTTTGATTTTCTGAAGAATCTATCCACTGAAAAAGTTTTCTCAAGCATCCAAAAGATGTGTTAGGGAAAGGTGCACTTCCCAAGGTGGTATTTGGTCAAAAATTAATCTTCAGTAAGAAGCCCTAATTTTCTTGTACGACAACAGAAATGTCAATATACCAAGTGAAATATTCTCTAATCAATCAAGCTTGGATACCATGTTAATTTTTTACTGTTGTTATTATATTATTTCCAAATTTCATGAGCATTCAATGTATTTCCAAAACAACAATATAAAGAGGATCACTAAAAGAAACACAATCACAAGGTAAACAAAATTTTATCCTGGGAAACCCTCATGGGGGAGAAAACATAGCAAAACTTCCTCAATAATAGATTTCCAATACAATGCCAAGACTAATACCAAAACACCAAAGATACACCAAGACCAAGCATGTGTTTTTCTTCTCCTTCATCAGACATTTTCTTGCAACTGCAACTTCCTTCAAGATATGCACACTAGATCAGTGAGTGAGTGTGTTCAAATAAGACACCATCCTCACATACAAATACAAGTTGAGGTGGTTATAGGGTTGTGTCTCTTCACTTAGTGGAGATGACTTCTCCTAGAAGTGGTTAAAACCACTTCATAATTACTAGGGGTCGACTTTACAAATACCACCATAAAAATACAATTTTACCAATCCATAAAAGGGTATTTGATCTTATACAAGAACTGACTTGATCAATCCGCAAAAGGGGATTTGATCTATACAATAATAACTCAAATATAATTAGAATATTCTTCGAATTTACAGTATTTCAACAACTTTGTCGCAGAATGTGAGGTGTTCCAATGTAATAAAGGTGAAACTATCAAGTCTCCAGGTGCCCAACAACCCCTACCCATTCCATCTTCTATATGGACAAAAATATCCATGGATTTTATAGTCGACCTTCCTAAAATATGGGAACAAGTTTGTCATCATGGTGGTGGTTGATCGCCTCTCTAAGTATGCTCATTTTTTTCCCTCACCCTACCCTTTCACACCAGCACTAGTAGCACAAGTTTTCCTTGATCAAATTTTCAAGTTACATGGCATGCCCACTATTATTGTATCTGATTGTGATCCCACTTTTACAAGCACATTTTGGAAAGAGTTGTTTAAATTGCAGGGCACCCAACTGAACATGAGCACAACCTATCATCCCCAGTCTGATGTCCAAACATAAGTGGTTAACAAATGTTTGGAAACCTACTTGTGGTTTTTTTCTTTGAACAAACAAAACCAGTAGGTACAATGGCTTTGCTTGGCAAAATGGTGGTACAATACTTCTGATCATACAACCACTAAAATGACCCCATATGAAGCAGTGTATGGACAACCCCCACCTATAGTCACTTCCTATCTTCCAAGCACATCAAAGGTCCAATCTATTGATACAATGTTTCAAGTTTTCACAACCAGCCTCTCGGCTCTGAAGGATAACATCCACATGGCCCAAAATCACATGAAGCAACTAGCGGACCAACATCGTTCAGAAAGGGTTTTTTAGGAAGGAAATCAAGTGTTTCTTAAGCTCCAACCTTACAATAAAAAATCTCTCAAAGCCCAAGGACATCACAAGTTGGCACCCAAGTTTTATGGGCCCTACCAGATCATCAAGCATATTGGTTTAGTGGCCTACAAATTGGCCCTTCCAACTACTTCCAAAATCCATCCGGTGTTCCATGTTTCCTATCTGGAGAAAGTGGTGGGACAAAATTGCAGGGTCCAAACCATCCTTCCGGAATTAGATGATGAGGGCTCCCTTTGGCTCCATCCAGACATAGTCCTCAATCACCGTGAAAGTCATCTGCGTGGTATAACTATCAAAGAAGTGTTGATCTAGTGGAAGGACACATCACCAGAGGATGTGACCTGGGAACCAGTAGCTATACTCTAGCAGTTTTCGCACCTGCAACCTTCAGGACAAGGTTTATTTTGAATGGGGAGGGAATGTTAGGATTTTATCCTAACCCCTCTCGATGGGTAATTATCTAGTAGGATATGTTTTCTATGTAATAAAGGCCAACATTAGTTAATAAGGCCTAATAAATAAAGGAGAATAAGTCAATGTAAGAAGACCTAATAGAAGCTTCAACTTCTATAAAGATCTTCCTCTAGAAGTTTTCTTAGAAGATAGAATTATTATAAATAAGAGTAGGAGGCATTGGATATTTTTGTCTGGGATATTATTGTAATAGAGATTTGCTTTGTTGGAGGTTTCCCCCTCGAAGAGGCAAGTGAACATTTCTATCATTAATAAAGTTTATCTTTCTGGTGTTATTCTAGTACTGTTCTGGTATTTTTTTGGATATATCATTGTTGTTCTTCCATTACTTGCTAAATATTGTTGTTCTGCATATTATATTATATCTGGAATATTGCAGAATACCACCCCTTTTGTTATATTCCAACATTTTTTTGATGATTCTAATCAATCTTTTGTTGGAAGATTATGCCAATATGTTACCCTGTGGATACTAATAAGTAGAGTGTTCCAGAGTAACATTATATATTTCATAGAATTCATTCATAGAATAATATTTAAATGCTTGAGTGTTATCTGTAATTAATTTTCTAGGACAACCAAATCTAGAGAATATATTTTCTTCCATAAAATTTATAATTACCTTATTAGTTGCATTTATGGTCGGGATAGCCTCAATCCATTTTGTAAAGTAATCAATGGCTGTCAAGATCCATCTGTGATGTCCAATGGAAGGTGGATGAATTTCTCCTATGAAATCCAAACCCCATTGCTAGAAAGCGTCATTTTCTATGATTGGCTTTAGGGGAAGAGAGCGTAATTCTTGTTTTCCAGCAAATTTTTAACACTTCTCACATGCTCTAATTTTAGAAAACACATCAAAAAATAGGGTGGGCCAGTAGTACCCAGCTCTCAAAATTTTAAATGTTGTGGCTTTCTAGTGTTGATGTCCTCCACAATCACCTTTATGCAGGTTAGTCAAGATAAAATTTGATTCATCCTTATCAATACACCTCAAAAAAATGCCATTGGGATCCTTCTAAAACAAATCTTGATTAATGATGCAGTACTTTACAACGTTTAGATTGATAGATCTTCTTTTATATTTATCAAAATCCGATGGACAATGGAAATTTTGTGAAAAATAAATTATGTCCTTATACCATGATGAAGAATGATATTTTTTCAATACTTGTAAGTTTTTGTTTTTTACTGTGATACTGGAACAACTGACTGATTTTGAATATAGTGAAGTCCAATATCTTTGCAATTTGAGTCAGCAAGCAACCTTTCCAGACCCTTCCCTTTGATCATTTTGGTAGGTTTGAGTTCTACATCATATTCCAAAGTATTTTTTATCCATTTACCTCTCTTTCCTTCACTTTCTAGTTGCACAAACATATCTTTCACATTGTTGATAGGAACATAAGCAATTATCTTAGAATGCAAAACATAAACTATGAAGGATTTTAATGCCTTAACTAAGGCATAAGCATATTTCTCCATTATGTCATATTTCAACTCTACATCTCTAAGAGTTTTACTGAAGAAAGAAATATGTTGTTCAAACCCTTCATCATTTCTCTTTAATAATACAAAAACAATGGTATCTTCGGAGGAAAAAGTAAAGAGAAAAATTTCCTTAGAATAATCTGGACTAATGAGGACATGAGCTTCAGTTAAATCTTGTTTTATCTTTTCAAAGGATGACTTGGCTTCTTGTGTCCACTTAATCTCAGCATCTTTATTTAGCATGTTTGTGATGAGCTTGATGATTTCAACAAAATTGGGTATTAATCTCCTTAAGAAGTTAATTCTACCTATGAATGACTGAATATATTTTTTGTTTATGGTAATATCAATATTTTGAATGGCCTCCACCCTTTAAGGATCTATTTTGATTCCTCATTTAGATACAATATGGCCTAAGATCTTTCTTTCATGCATAGAAAAATAACATTTTTTTGGGTTTAAAGATATGTCATACCTTCTGCATTTCTTAAAATTCTGCTTGAGGTGATTCAAATGTTCATCATCAGTCTTTTAGAATACAATTATGTTGTCAAGATATATCATCGTGAACTTGTCTTTTTCTCCAATGAATTCAATGTCCATTTCTCTTTGGAACGTAGCCCCTCCATTCATCACCCCAAAAGGCATAGTGTCGTACATGAATGTACACCATGGACTAATAAAAGAAGTTTTATGTTTATCTTCTTCAAATATTGCAATCTGATTGTATATAGAATACCCATATAACATAGAGATCCTCTAAGCACCTATGACTTTATGAAAAATGTGATCCATTTTGGTAATGGACAGTTATCCTTGAGTGAACACATGTTCATATTTCTAAAATCCACGCATAACCTTGTTTCACCATTTTTCTTCCTGACTAGCATCAAATTTTCCATAAACTCTAAATATCTCAAAGGTACTATAATCTTAGAATCTAGTAGTGCTTTTAACTCTTTTTCAATAATAGGAAACAACATAGGATCAAGCTGTCTCACTTTCTGCCTGAAAGGTTTATAGCCCATTTTCAAGGGAATCTTATGATAATTTATTTATGTGTCAAAATTTTTAAGGTCTTCATATGACCAAGAAAAAACATCAGCAAATTCTTTCATCAGATTAGCATACCTGCTCTTTTGCTCTTATGATAATGTATTGGACAATTTAACAATCTTTGGATCTGCTACAGTACCAATATTGCAACCAAAAACATCATTTTCCTAACTCTGAAATGAAGATTTTTTGGAAACATCAATATTGTCAAACAATATTTCCAATGGAACCAGACCTTTTGGAATTTTATTTTTCTTTAACTCCACAATTTTATTCCCTTCTACCTTATTTTGAAAAGGCACATCTGATTGAATTTATATCTCATCAGTTTCATTTTCTTGGTCAATAGAAATTGCAAAAAATTCATCAATAATTTCCAGAAATCTTTTCAGTTCTTGGTCATCACTGAAAACTTTCTAGTGTTTAATGTTATTTGGGATTGAAGGCATGTGTTTAACTTCAATTTCATATCTCATATTGGAACATAATAGAGTATTGAAATGACTAGTTGTTAATTCTAGTGAATGTACTTGTTGATTAAAGTTTCTCTAAACAAATGTGATATCAAAATCCAAAAATAAGTTTTCAACAAAATTTCATACCTCATTCGTGTATTGCTTCAGTATTTTTTGCTTTGTCTGATAAATATTCTTGACTTGATGGATTACTAATTCAGAATCTCCAAAAACTGCTAATTTGTCAACCCCCATATATTTTGCATCTTTTAATCCCAGCAGTAAAGCCTCATATTCTACAATATTATTGGTAGTCTCAAATTCTAATTTATAATAAAGAGGTGTGACTTATTGGCAAGAGAAATGAATACAATCCTAGCATGAAATCCCTCCTTTGAATATGAACCATCAAAAAAAATCTTCTTGACTGAGTTTTCAATACCTTTCTCTTGCTTACCAACATGTTTGTTAATTGGTGACTCTAGAATATCATCACTGATATGGAATATTGTTGAGCGAATTTCATCATCTACTGCATAGATAGGATGATTTCCTGAATTTTCATGATCACTTACAATATAAGCAAGTTTGACTTCCCTGTATAATTTCCTATGTTATCCCCCAAAAATAGGTATGGTGGCATATGTCAAGTCCATTTGCAAAGATCCACCCACATTTTTAGCCCAAGACCTAAACAATAGCATCCCAAATTTGGGTGGTATATCATCCACTACAATGTCCATAACAACACTCTTCATAGGCAGTTGAGAAAATGTTACAACCAAATATTTGATAACTCCTAAACACTTGACTTTTTTAGAGTCAAAAGAATAGATATCTTGGTAGGGTTTTGTGATATCTAACCCTAACTCATCCATAACCACATTCAACACAAAATTATGTGAAGCTCTCGAGTCCATGAGACAGTTATGTATAATTTTATCATGAATGTGCAGGGCTATATAAAATGGTGGCAAAGAATCAAATCCATTTTCAATATGCGGACCAACTGTTATAGGAGGACTTTCATCTTGCAAATTTACAGTGTTTGAAGAGATAATAAGTGATGGAGAAGTATCTTAAGAGATAACAGGTGCATGGGATTTCAAAACCTTCAAGATAGAATGTTTAAAAGGCGCATTCTTCATTAGCTCCACCAAAGGAACAATAATTTTAATTTTATTTATCTTGTGCTCCAGACTAAAAGGAGATAGTTGTCTTTTTTTTTCTTTAACTTCTGAAACACTTGCCTTGATAGGTTGTTGATGTTGATCTGATTTTCTTGGCCCCTGCTTGGCTGGAGTATTTATCTTCTTAATTTGAGTTTGAGCATTTGGTTTTGACCCACTTTCCTTAGACCTTGAATTATATTTATTTTGTGGCTCAGTCTGAAACATTTCCTCTTCTTGATTATGAAATTGATTTGATATCAAAGAATCCTCATATTCCTATTGAGTCAAGTGACTAGTGGGAAGCTCAGTTCCATCTAAACTAGTAGTAGAATTTTCTTCAGCATCATCACTTTCTTCTGTATCTTCAACTGCATTATTCTGGAAAGGGGGGGATATTCTTTGGTCTTCTTGATTCCTTATTTATTTGCATAAGATGGGGAGAATTATGTGGTCTTATGAACTGATTTGGATTCATGTTCCCACCGTCCTGAACATGTTTATTTGGCTTCTTAGTGTCCAATTTTAATCTGGCCAATTATGATGTTAGAGTCTTCAACATTTTAGCCATTTCATCGATTTTTGGATCAGATGTTACTGTATTGGAATATGGAACATCTTATTTATTCTTCTTTTTGTCTCTATCAGATTTTGTCCTTAATCTTTCTGCTGCTAGAATATTTAATTTTACCTCAATAGTTTCTTTATGCATTGAGCTCAAGGTAGTTGAGCTCTTTTCTCTCAACAAAAGGGAGAATTAATCATCAAAGCCATTAGTAAAAGTAATCTTAGCAGAGGTTTTAGTAGGCTTGATTTCATCAGGGATTTTGGTATACATTTTATTAAACCTTTAAGTAAAATCTGACACAGACTCACCACTTTTTCTTTTCAGGGATCCAAACTCAATGATATAATACAAGTAATCATTTTTGTCTCCCCATTGTTTCAGAAAGGTGTCATCTAAAATGTCAATATCTGTAATATAACCTGCAGGAAGGCCTCATAACCATTTCCTTACTTCTCCATCTAGACGTTGAACAAACACTCTCATACAAACATTTGATTGTTCTTTATTGAAGTTATCTGCAAAACTATAAAAAGAGGCTAAGTGTTCTTCAGTAGTAACATCTCCCTCCCAACTGAATCTGGGAAAGTATTTCAAGTAATCTCCAATTAGGAAAGCGCTTAAGACTTGAGGTAAAATCAAAGGTGCATATCTAGGAGAAATGATAACATCCATCCTATTAACAACCATAGTGTGAACAACTGGAGTAGGAGATTTAAAAGGAGAGGATGATTGTGAAACATGAGGTCAATATGGAGTATGAACCTTAGGAGGTGATGAAGGATGAGAATAGGTCTCTATAGACTTTATGAATCCTTGAATAGAAAGAATATTATTAAAAACCTGGATCTCAGGTTTATCTCTCTCAGAATTTTTGGGCTGAAGAATAGATGAGGCTCGAATCTGTTCAATTTCTTCCTTTGAATACTTAGGAAAGACTTTAATAGGTCTTCCCAGAAAAGTCAATTCTTCATCATTTTCATCTTTAATGAGATAAGAGAAGGGATTCCACTCCTCAACTATCTGTTCTCCTAACAGATGAGCTACATGTTCTTCCAAATAAATATTTCCAAGTTTGACCTTTTCTTCAATTGTCTTTGAAATGATAGGTTGTTATTCAATAATGGGAACTAGCTTTTTTGCAGAAACAATAATGTATTTTTTAGGAGCAGAAATGATTTCTTTAGACGAGGACTTACCTTTATAAGAAGAGGATCGACCATGGGTATTCTTTGATTTTCTTAATAATCTTTTTGGATTTGAAACTGTTAGAGTTGGCTTAGGATCTGGGTTGGTTCTGGTCACTTTATTTCTTGAATATAAACATGGCATTGAGGATTTGTTAGGCTTAGACTTCGGTCCTTTCACTTCTCTTTTAGGAGCCAAAACTTATGCAATGGAGTCGCCAGGTGAAAAAAACAATATGCGGTCTAATTCAATGCCTAACTCTTGTCCACCATCAAGAGCTAGCTCTTCTCAATTTCATTTTTCTCGGGGAAATATATTTTTGTTCCTTTGTCCCCGGAAACGATGTCAAAATATGTTATCCCTAAAGTTGTCCTTGACTACTAAGGGGCAAGCTAGGGCACCTCGGTTATTGCAATGCTTTATATTCGTAGAACAAATTAATTTACATATTTACTTTTTGGATCAAGTAGTGGATAGGTTGGACAATAGGTTATCAGATTACACTTTAGATCAGGTTTCTAGAACACTCATATTAGTAAATGACATTCAATCTGATAAATTAGATAAAATGGAGACAAAACATAAGAAAAGGGAAGCTGTAAGTTTCACAATCTGTTCACTTACAGAGAAGACTTTCTAATCCCAAATATCATTTAGAAACCATAAAGAATAACTTAAATACAAATCATGTGACAAGTGATAGAAAAATATTTACTAACATTTAACATGTAACAAGATAAACCAAATGCTTTGTAAAAGATTCAAATGCATTCAAGTAATATAGAAGAAATATAAGACAATAATAAGAAGGTCTAACCATCAGAATGTCTTTTCCATTGAGTAAAAAATGTAATAGATTCTTGGTATTACAATACAGATCAATATGTTCCTTCAGTTTCACCAACTCTGAACTTGTAACTCTATTATATAAATCCCTTTTTATACCAAAAAAATTGATATCCATGTGGATATGAGATCCTGAAACCTAGTAACAGACTCGATATATTTGGCTATCAACTAGAGATTTACATTTAATATGGCAACAATAAAATCCTAGATCTTAGGGAAAATATCTCCTATCACAACTTCCTAAGATATCTTTGACCTATACACATGGGATCTGCAGCAACTGCTCCATAGCGTATACATTGAAGAGTAGTCCTTTAAACCTGAATTAGTTCACTTTCATCAAGATGTTGAACCTTATTGCAAAAAAGATCTTAAACTTCCTGGAATTTCTTATCATTCTGTCAAAAAGGAGAGCTACAAAATCATAATTTGGGAGCACTAACTCAAAATTAAGGATGACCTGTGTATTGATACAGCATGAAGAGATTTCATCCCTAAGGTGAAGTTTTCCCTTTAGACTTTTCTTGTTTCATTTTAGTTTTGAGAACAACATTACTCCAATACAGTTTGTTGTTCATTTTCCTGACTTTCTTTGACAATTCACGTTGGGTTTTGATCTTTTCTTTCATCTTCTGGAGTTTTTGTTGCAACTTGACATTCTGCGTCTCCAAAGTTATCTTCTCATGTTTCAATTCTTTAATGATTATCTGAAAATCCTCAATCCTCTGTTTAGTTGGTCCATCCTTTATTTCTGCCCTGTCTTCACCTTGATTTTCCTCTGATGCAGGTCTATTTAGATCAATAGATCGTTTAGGTTTTCTACACTTTCTTGAGGATGCTTCTTCAATGATTTCCTCTTTCACAACTTTAGGTAGGTTGTAAGTATTTTCCATATAAGACTATGAAAACTCCGATACCTCTGGGTTGTATATGCGATCTTGTTCTATTCCTTCATCTAATAGAGAAGATTCAATTTTAATTGTTGGTTATTGTTGTTTCTCCCTTCTAGTTTTCCTTCTTGGCATATCCCTTACGATTTTGATTGCCAATCGTTCTTTCTCGGTAATCTTAGGATTCTTCTCTGAACTATCGTCATCTAGGATAATCAAATTCTCTTTTTTAAGAGAAGGTTTGAACATAGTCTTTGAATTAAGCCTCAACTTATTCGTAGGTTGAGTTTTAGGTCTTCTAGGGTAACTAACAGGTTGTTTGCCTTTATTATTTTTACTGTGTCTCTGCATTGGGGGCTTGTAATGTCCCTTTTTGAGTAGGATCTCCATAGATGAGGGTTGAGTAGTCTAAACATATATGTTAGACTATAGCTAGGGAGGGACAAGGGAAAACAGGGTCATTTAATGTCATTTCACTAAAGAACCTTATAATTCGAAAGTGACATTAAGTGAAAAGTGGGTAAAAGCGTCCTTTAAGTGATTTAAGCCAAAAATATAGGGGTGCATAAGTGATGGAGCTAAAATAAAGGTCAACAGTAAATTAGGGTTTTGGAGGAGTATATGAATAGAAAAGCAACCTAATTCCTCATTATGCATCTTATGATTTGACAATTGAGCTCTGAGGAGATTACATAGGTTCAGGCGAATCGGCGACATTGTGGATTATAGGAGGAAGACACCCAGAGGTTGATTTCAATGTTGAGAGACACCCTAGTCACCGGGAAGATCACTCAGATCTTCCATTGGTTTATAACAACAGTTTACAGGTTCAGAAAGCTAGTGCGCACTTCATGAGGAAGAGGGTGAAAGTGTTGGGAGACTCTAAGGGTTAGCTCGTCCTGCCCCAGGAGAATTCATATATTTCCTTCTGACCCAGTTGAGAGGAAGGAAGGGTGCATCTTTTGAGATATTACTCATTAGATTCCGACGGAGGATCCTCTTGGGCACATCAGTTAGTCAGTGAGGGCGCAACACTTGGGGAGGATACATTATGGGTTCTCGAGATATCTCCAGATCATATCCAGAGAAACCCTTCCAAACCATTACAGAGGATACCAAGGCACTCAGTTTGAGACACATACAACCAAATTTCAATGGTGGAATCACTAGGGCGCAACAATTGGTTAGAGGAGGGGCGCAACCCCCCAAGGGAACCCATCTAAGGTTTGTACAGATCAACAGAGGGTCGATATTCAATCTAACAGACACTGAGAGGGTGTTGGAGGTCAGGGCGCACTGTTTGGGACAAATTTCAGGCAAATCCGAGGAGTTTAGCCACCAGGGTGAACATTCCAGTCTTGCAGCAGTTGTCGTGTGAGTTGTTGTAGCATGCAACAGTTCATATCGCTCATCCATTGATCAAGCATCATTCTTCTGGTTCTGGGTATTATCACTTTAGTTTCTTTATTGTATTCCAGATAAGATCCATCTATCTCTGATCTAGCCTCGAGATTCATTTTATTTCACCGCATGCGGCATTGTATTTAGTCTTATTTCACAATGCATAGATTGCAGTTGTTTTTTGTTCTTTATCTATTGCATGATTGATTATATATTGTTAAACAATTGTTCCACATGAAAAATCACCACGTATGTTAAAACTTAATTACTAAACGCATCCAGAAACCCAAAGTGTATCAATTTCGACAGCAAATAACAGGCAACTGAGGCACATATTCTGATCTGTGGAATTAGGGATATTACAGGGCTCCTCAACTGGTACATTATGATTTTATGTTTCAGGTTCAACCTTTACCCTTTGTAATTCCTTTGTTCTCTATCTAGTCATGCTCATGTTGTAAACCCTATCATAACCCATGTTGTTCCTGAGTCTGTACTTAAGGCTTAAAAGTACAGTGTCAAGGCATCCGAAAGTGTATTAAAGATTGATAAGAGGATTATGCTAACCTTCGGTATAGGAAACTAGGGAAGATTTATACGTTCTCGTTGTCTAGCTTCTAGTTGTTCCTGAGTAGTAATATTTTGTTCAATGGCTGCCCATGAACATTCAAGTTCCTCCCGGGTATTAGCAGTTTTAAGGATTGTGTCAAAAAGATTTAAAGCAATATGTGTTTGATTTGATAGTCCGGGTTCAATATTAGGTTGTGTTGTTGCAGGGACAGTCATGGAGGAACAGTAAGAGTAGAAAAGGATTTAAAGAGATATTGAATGCTGTCACGATTTGGTCGAAATAAAAGAGAAATTTTTACCTTTATGAAATAAAAATAGATATGCAAATGGAAGGCTCTTTCCCGTAACTGTATTATTTTTTAATATAAAGGAGTGAGGCGAAAGAAGAACATTTAGCTGCATATAACGCAAGGTTCCTTTCAAATAGAAAACTCACATATAAACAGAAGAGGAAATTAGTAAGAAAATAACTGACATAACAAAGAAGTATATGTAGAATTCTGAAAGTGTCGATTGGTCTTACACCCGCTGATAGCTGGTGTAGAGGAAAGATAATAAACAAATACAAAAAACTAAAATCATTTTGTTATAGTAGTGGTCGTACTAAAGTATAACAAAGCACATCAATCATGAATAATGGAATGAAATGAAACATGAAATACGAAGAAACAAACTTGTAACACAATCTGGACRGAATCGAGAATCTCCAAATTTGCTTATATTAACTTTTCAAATGCAAAAACTCTATTACAATCAATACCAAAAAGGTCCAGCCCTTATTAACTCGTTCTGTGAGATATTTATACACCTTTACAGATCAGTTAGAATGTCTACGGTTACACTAATTCAGTTACAACCGAGAGAAGCACACATTTTTCCTTTCTCTTGCTCTATCGTTATTTGGTGTCGGGTGCTCGTCCTCGCGCGGATTCGGTGTAGGMAATACATCTGTCCACAAACTGAGATACGAGCTGCGAAGGTTCCGCTTGACAGCTGGCCTCGGTGAAATAACACTCTCGAGCTAAGTGTTTCAGCTTGTCCTCCGTTTGTGCATCGACGATGTCAAGGGAACTTAATTGCACGCTGGACTGGATCAAATGCTTATCAACTCGAACCATGTAGACCCTGTCGGTCTGAGAGATATCGGCCAAATCTCTCTCCTCCTTCTCTTTCAGATTAAGCGAGATTTGTTCTACATTCATTTGTATTAATGTTTCGGCATCGCCTCCAGTATCCATACCCAACAGCTCACCCTCTATAGAATTGAAGACTTCTTCTAATGAATTAGTCACTTTTTGGGCATGTTCCTTGCCCAGGGAAATGTTATGTTCCCAGTCCTTCAACAAAATGTTACCTCTAGTTTGTTCTGGGAGAGTGAGTCCGGGAGAACCTGCTAAAGCTCTGTCATTCGTGGCTATCACCGCCTCCTGGAAGGCGACCCGAGCTGCTCCTGCATCTCTTTCTCTGTCATCCAGGTTCTCGGAAACTCGATGCATCAACAGAAAATCCTCTCAGATTGTTCCTACTTTATCTAGCAAAATTTGTTGTACAGAAGAGATCCTGCTCCGAATATCGATTGCTCGGGATTTAAACCCCTCGACATCGATCACCCTGCTTTCAGCGACCTCTAACTGAGCCTGCAGCTCTGTGATCATAGTCCTCTGTTGACCCGCCTGTATCCGACCATCTCGGATCACTAGGTGTGCTTGCTCAATCTTGGTCTTGAGCATCTCTATTTCGTTTTTGTCAGCCACCCTCGCCTGTTCCATCTCCATGCTGGCCTGACCTTTAGAATTCTCTGTGGTTGTAGCCAATCTAGCCTCGAGGGTCCTGATTAAGCGATTTTTCCTTTTTAGTTGGTTATTCAGCTACCCAATCGAGAATTGATTTGCCGAAGCGTATGCCCCCAGAGCTCCATCGATTTCAGTAGCAAGATGGTCACTCTTCTTGTTCTTGCCATCTGTCATGATTTTATATTTTTTTACAGTGGACTCTCCTTCTTGATAGAACTCTTTTTTCACCACTGCCTTCCTCTTTTTATCAAAAAAGAACTCATTTGGAGGGAGTTCCTCTGCTATGATGGGCCTCAATTCTTCATCAAATATCCATCCCTCGTCGACATTTCCCTGTGTCGACTGCAAGGGTGTGACCGAGGTGATGGGCTCTCCTATTTGTTTTGTCGATTCTTTAGGAGTACTAACGGGATTCTGCACCTTTGGTGTAACCAGAGTCTTTGTTTCAGTTTCTGGTGTCTTTTCCTTTGGTGGGTCAGTGGTTTTTACTTCCACCTCTGGACTATGTTCTCTAGGTGGGTCGGTAGTCTCTTCTTCTGCTTCGGGATTCTTCATTTTCTCCCTTCCTGGTGTTTCCCAAGGTTAGAATTTTGTTCTTCAGAACCATCAGCCTCCTTTTGTTTCGCTTCGGGAATACCCAAACCCCCCAACACAGTGGGAAGGCTTCTTCGTCTATGTTCCTGGAACTTTAATACAGACGTTGTGTCTTCGGGTGCTAATGATTGGATCCGAGCTAGCACTTCTTCATACGATCTCGCCCCTCGGAAAATGTCATCCGAGGGTGAATTTTCATGCTCGAATCTCTTGATCCCACAATGAGCCAAATGATTTCCCACAACCCTCCATGGATCATGCTTTTTAACCTTGATGGAGACCAAACTTAGGTCCTCCAGGGCAGCAACCTCGGCTTTGGCATGCCCGAAATCTAATAAAGAATAGGAATTGAACCAAATAGGAAAAGAAGGCCATACCTTCTTTGAGTAGCCCTTAATTTCTTTGCTTATGCCTCCAATGACTGTTTGTCAGGCAACTTCTTGACAAGCCATCTTGTCGGGGATGAACAAGGGCAACGCATGAGGGGGGATGGAGGCTCCGAAAACTCGGAAATACAAAAACTCTGCCTCCACGTACCAATCTGCTATGCCAGTCAGATCTGTTGCAATGTTGTTCGAGACACGAGGTGGTGGATGCCCAAAAATGGCGATATGCAAAAGCACCATCACCCAGTTGAAAATCTCATATACGAACTTTCCTGTTTTTTTCTCCCATAATTTGTCATGATATTCGTGCACAGGTTTTTCTTGAGCTGGCTTCCAAGCCCAGTTCATCAAAGGGAATGGTGTCATGGAACAAACCGCGTCCATGATATACGCTGACATGAAAAATGAGGATGGTTTCCCACATGTCTTCTGCTCCCGATACTCTATGACTCTGTTGGCCAGACTGTCTGAGAGCATCTTGGCCCAATTGAATGAGCAACCTTCTGCTACCCGAAATATGAGAGGCACCCACGCTATGTAGAAATGTGTTGTGTCTTCTCTTCCAAATAGCCTGCATGTCATCATGGCCACATATTTATACTGTGGCTCCAAAGAAGAGATGGAATAAACCCCCTGGTTGTTTTCTCTGAATTTTGTTGCGCGCGAAACCCAATCTTTGATCAAACCTGGCATAGTTTTTTCATACTGGACGCATTCTTTCTGTTTGAACTCCTCCAGGAACTCGGCACCATAAGTGTATTCAGACGTCGAAGGCAGTTTGTACATGGTTTGTAGATGTTCAGGTCTGAAAGTCCCGATAGTAACTCGCTGGTTGTTTATGATCGCCCTGGTGGGTAAGTCTACGTGGTCCAACGCCCATCGGATCATGTCGTAATACGGTAGCAACCGTGACCTGGTTGCTATTCTGTGCATCCCCGATTGGACTATTATCTTGTATTTAGTGTGTAGATCATCCCTTTCGTTATCATCAGAGTCGTCTGAGTAATCAACCAATTCTGCTTGCAGGGCATTTGAGACAAATGACCAGTCGGGAATTGAGTCG
>ML786262.1:57291-83995 GCA_009831015.1 Picea engelmannii | reverse complement strand
GAAAGCATCGCTGCTTAACCGACAAAGCTGCAGAGTTTTCAAAGCTTCGGGAAGGGACAAAAAACAAAAGGCCATCTTTAGATTTTAAATAACAAAAATTGAAAATTGTGAAGGGTAAAAATAAAACCAGGGCGGCTCCAACATAGGCTCCAACTAGGGATCATGCCTTCCTGTGAGGCGGGAAGAACAGTAGACCACGTGCCAATATTGGGTAAATGGAGTCAAAAGCTCAAACATGCGGAACAATTCCAAGGAAAAAGGATCGAAGGGGGAAAATATTTTGTTTTTTACCTTGAGAAGTTTTTTCGAAATCAGATTCTCTTTCCAAACATGGTTGTAGTCCCTTTCACAATTTTCCTTTCTCACTACTAACTTTGGGTATGTTTTAAGACAGTCGAAATGACCCTAGGAGATTCAACAGGTCTTGAGATTCTCAGCTTGCACCAAAAGAATGAGATTATGTATTTTTAAATCGGGAAGTCCCGTCTGAATTTGGGGTGTTGATCAGGTTTTTAGAAAACATTGGTTACCAGAGTAGAGTGATATTCATGTATAACGGCCTTACAAATCTCTCAGACATTGCTTCACTGCCAGCGAGCCTGTTCAGTACCCCGGTGAAGTTGTCTGACCCTTTTTCACTGAATTTATTTTCACCACTTCGGAAAATATTTATGCGTTTAAACATTGAGACGAGGGCAATCATTTCTGAATTTCCTTTTATCATCTTCCTGGACTAGGTGGGGGCAATCATTTCTGAATTTCATTTCATCATCTTCCTGGACTAGGTGGGGGCAATCATTTCTGAATTTCCTTTCACCACCTGTCTTATAATGTACTTTTAAAACACGAAGATGGGAGAAATCAGTTTATATCAGGGCTAATATCTGTGTAATATTTTGTATCAGAGGTCTGTCAACTTATTTTGATTACTCGGTATCAATCTTCCTTTGACCTTCACAACACCTTCATTCTTAGGGAGACAGGGGAAAATAATAGATTTTTAAGGGGCATCCTGTTCGAGCAAGCTTTGATTCTTCTGAAACTGTTGAAAAGCCTAGGAAAGTTAAGATCGCTCTAAACGTTCTTTTGTTTAGCAGGAGATTAAGTAGTTGTGAAGACCAGCTTTCCTATCCAGATCTGTGTCGAAACCCCTGAGGTTTAAAACGAAATACTTATATCCCTTCGCAATGACTCAGAAAAATGGTGATTTGCTAAAAGTTATACCTGGAGATGGACGGATATAAGGCGGTAATTTAGTGACTGAGATCAAAAAGGTCAAAACAATTCAAGACTGGCATTTAAGATATCGTTGGGGGCAGTTATTCTGACTTATTGTTTTTAGATTTAGTGTATTTGTTCAAATTAATTTAACTCGAAAAATATCCAACCAGCAATAATTCTGCTATCTAACGTTTTAGCTTGACACTGTAATTTAAAAAACCTTACCTTAGTTTACTTTTAACAGTCTTTTATAACCTGTGTATTTCAAAAGCTCACCTTTATCTTTTCTTTTCACTTTCTTTGTGCATTATGAAATTAATTTAGGTATCACCTACTTTATGTCGTTCTATTTCTGACACCGACCTACAAATTACTTTTCCTGCTAGTTTCGTCTGCAGCTGGAATTCTATAAAAACAAATGCGAATCTTATTAGAAATGAGTCTAGAGTTTAGGAACGGAAACCGAAATTTAAAATGAAAATATCTGTATGTACAAACATGAAATTTATTTATTTACAATATATATATATATATATATATATATATATATATATATATTATTATGTCATGTAATGTTTCAGATATCGCCCGTTGACAGGGGCGCTAAGGACTTCTCCGTCAATGTTTTCCAATAGGAAGGAGTTTTTTCCTTCCGGAGCCGAGACCCTAAATGGACCATACCAGAGGTGGTCAAATTTGCCATGCTTCGCGGCTTCTTCCCTTCTCTTATCCCATCTTAATACTAAGTCACCTGGGAGGATTTCTCTGTCTTTTGCCTTGAGGTCGAACAATGCTTTCATATCGTCCTGGTACCTCTGCATTTTCTCATCAACCTCCACTATATGTTTTTGAACCTCGATCAGATGGTTAATTCTCCTAGTTACATGATTGGGTTCTTCATTATGATCCTGCCATAATTTCATTACTGGCAATGCTAAATTTATAGGTAGAACTGCCTCAGTCCCGTAGACCATTTGAAACGGCGAAATGCCGATAGACCTTTTAGTGCTGATGTGATTTGCCCACAATGCATACTTCAAGTGCACATGCCAGGAACTTTTATTTTCATCCAGTACTTTCTTGATTATGTTTACCAGGCTCTTGTTGGATGATTCGGCCAACCCATTTCCCTGAGGGTAATAAGCAGTGGAATGGCCGAGAACGATACTGTACTTCTGGAAGAAGCTGATCATAGCCATGGACTTGAAGTCCTGGGTGTTGTCAGTAAAAATCTTTCGGGGACACCTAAATCTTGACAAGATATTATCTTCCAAAAATTCGATCACTACTGAGTCTGTTGCCCTTTTGGTTGGAATGGATTCCACCCACTTTGTAAAATAATCTGTGGCTGTTAAGATCCACTTATGTTGAGCACTGGAATGGGGATTAATTTCCCCTATGAAATATAGTCCCCATTGTTGAAATGGGGCTTCGGTTTTGACTGGAACGAGTGGTAGTGCGGGAAGTTTCTGTTTACCAGCGAATATTTGACACGGGTTGTAGGCGCGCACTTTGGCATTTACGTCCGAAAATAGTTTCGGCCAATAGTATCCGGCCCTCAAGATCTTGTAGGCTGTGGATCTCCATGCATGGTGTCCTCCACAGATCCCGTCGTGAAATTCCTCTATAACCTGTGGAGTTTCCGACTCAACCAAACAGACTAGTAGGAACCCGAGTGGATCCTTCCAGTATAGCTGATTTTCGGCGATGCAATATTTTACAGCATGAAGTTTTAAAGTTTTGCATTTGGTCGGTGATAGTCCATCTGGACATCTCAGGTTTAACAAGTAGAACACTATGTCTTTATACCAACCTGACGACATGAACTTTTCTTCGACCTTGTTCGAATCTGTCTGGTCATCCGGCTCTTTCAAGTGTGTGTCTCCGTCTTCCCCTTGGAGGCAATTAATATCAAGAGCTCTAAGATTCGACTCAGCCAAGAGTTTGGCCAGACCCTGCCCCTTTATCAATTTAGTAGGCTTGACTTCTAGATCAAATTCTTGTATTTTAGCGAGCCAACGCCCTCGTTTTCCATCACTATCTGGCTGAACCAATATATCTTTCACAGCACTTGTTGGTACGTATGCGATAATTTTTTAATGCAGTACATAGGTTTTGAATGCTTTTAGCGCTTTCACCATTGCGTACCCATGTTTTTCCATTATATCATACTTTAGTTCGGCGTCTCTAAGGCTCTTGCTAAAAAACATGATCGGTCGTTCGAAGCCTTTGTCGTCCTTTTGCAGTAACACCACGGTGATAGTATGTTCAGAAGCGAACGAGAAGATGAGGAAATCTTTCAAGTAATCTGGGCTTGCTAACACAGGTGCCTCGTTGATGACTTTTTTAATATGCGCGAATGATGCTTTAGCCTCGGTCGTCCAATTTACTCTGTTATATTTCTTCAGCATTCCTGTGATCAATTTGATAATCTCAGCAAAATTAGGGATAAACCTTCGCAAAAAATTTATTGTACCTAAGAAAGATTGAATTTCTTTTACGTTTCTGGGAATACTTATAGTTTCTATTGCTTCAATCCTCTTAAGATCAATCTTGATCCCATCCTTAGATACAATATGCTCCAGAAGCTTACCTTCCCGCATAGCAAAATGTGATTTCTTTGGGTTCAAAGACAGACCATACCTGCGGCACTTTTTGAAAGTCTGTTTTAGATGGATCAAATGTTCTTCATCGGTTTTAGAGAAAACCGTCAAATCGTCAAGGTAGATGACTACGAACTTATCTCTTTCTCCTACGAAAGAGATGTCCATAGAGCGCTGGAATGTGGCCCCTCCATTCATCAAACCAAATGGCATTTTGTCATACATGAATGTACCCCATGGTGTGGTGAAAGCAGTTTTTTCTCTGTCTTGCTCGTTCATGGCGATTTGGTTGTACCCAGAGAACCCATCTATCATAGACATTCAATTCGCTCCAACTACCTTTTCTAGGACGTGATCCATTTTGGGGAGCGGATAATTATCCTTAAGAGAGGACCTATTCAAGTTTCGGAAATCCACACACAGTCTGATTTCTCCGTTCTTTTTCCTGACCGGGACCAAATTTGCCACCCAGTCTGAGTACCTCAAAGGTACGATTATTTTCGCATTTAAAAGATTTTTAACTTCATGTTCAATCACGGGAAACAAAATGGGGTTAATTTTCCTAAGCTTTTGTCTAAACGGCTTGACCCCAGGTTTCAAAGGTATCTTGTGTTCAATTATGGAAGTATCATACGTTCTAAGCTCATCATAGGACCAGGCGAAAACATCTTTGTACTGTCTGAGTAGGTATCTGTACTAGACTCTTACCTTGGGAGGGAGGAACTTTGATATCTTTACTATCCTGGATTCTTTCTCAATTCCTATATCGCAATCCTCCACTTCTTCTGGTTGGGGCTGCAAAGTGGATGTCGCAGGTACGTCATTCTGATCGAAGAGTCTTTCTAAAGGAATTAAGCCTTTCGGGATTTGGTTGTTTTTAAGGACCAACATACGATGATCCGTTATTTTTTCTCGAAAGGTTTCAGGATATTCACTCTCTTGCATAATCCACATCGGGTCGTTTTGATTTTCTTGGTCTGGATGAGTTTCGGAGAACTCACCTACTGCCATAAGAAATTTCTGAATTTGTTCATCATCTTCAAAGACCTGCCAGTGTTGTACATTGTCTGGTATAGAGGGTTTATATCTGATTTCAATGTGATATTTTAGTTTGACGGTCGTGGGAGGAGAAAAGGTTGAAGCTGCCTTGGCCAATGCGTCAACATGTAGATTCTCTGTGCGAGGAATAAAATGGACTTTTACAGATGAGAAAAAATTCTCTATCAAATCCCAAACACAATTTCTGTATGTTCTTAGCCTGGGATGCTTGGCTAGGTATTGTCGGTTTACTTGCCTTACTATCAATTCCGCATCACCGTATACCTCCAAGTTTTTTATATTCAACTTCTTTGCAGCTTCTAATCCTAAGATTAATGCTTCGTACTCACATACGTTATTGGTGTAATCTATGTCCCACTGATCACGATATGAGAAAGGAATAATAAACTTACCTTCAGGTGCTACCAAAAGTACCCCAGCACCAGCTCCTTCAGAAGACGAAGCGCCATCGAAGTATATTTTCAAAATACTAGTATTGCATAGCTCTTCCGTCAAGGGGCTAAGCTCTTCCTGCTTCATATCGAGTTCTTCTGGACACCCATCTAAACCATCATCAAATGACAATATGCAATTCCCCAGATCTTGATCTGCAACGTAAATGGGAAAATTATTTGGGTTTTCAGGATCACTGACGGTATACGCTAATCTTGTTTCTCTGTACAAACGGGTAAAATGACCACCGAAAATAGGGATTGTGGTATATGACATGTCCAATTGTAGAGAACCCCCCAACTTGGCTCCCCATGATATGGATAACAGCATACCATATTTGGGGGGAATATCTGTGATAACCACATCCATCAGGATACTCTTGACCAGGACCTGAGCCAGGGTAACTACCAGATCTTTTATCATCCCCATACATTTAACCTTTCTCGAATCGAAAGAGTATAGATTTCCATAGGGTCTAGTGATCTGGAGACCTAGCCTCTCCATTATAATTTTGGGCATAACATTATGTGAAGCCTCGGAGTCTAACATACAGTTATGCAGTAACTGATCATGTATATTCAGGGTGATATAGAAAGGAGCGATGTTGTCTTTGGATCCCTCAAAATGAGGACCAAAGGTGATGTTAGGTCTGTCGTCTTCCAGGTTGATAACATCAGAGTGACTTTCTGACTCATAGACACCCATCACTTTGGCAATTTGCTTCCGATAAGCGGGGTTTTTTGCTAATTCTACCAAAGGAATCGGTATCTTAATTTTATTTAATTCATTTTCAAAACTGAAAGATGTATTTACCTTGTCCGTTTCTTTGGTTAAGACTTTCGAGCTTTTTCTTTCCGATTTATTTGTCTGGATTTCTTTATCACCCGTGATCTTAGTCGAAGATGTAACTTTATCTACCGGCCCAGTTTCCTTTGTTTGGGTTTCAACTCTTTTCGCCTCGGACTCTTGAGTTCTTGCTACCTTGATTTTATTGTTGGGTAACAAGGTCTCTTCCAAAGGAGGTTCATGAGATTGACCCCTTTGAAGGATTCTCTTAGGTTGGTCAGTTGAGGTGGGCTTATTTTTAGATCTTAGATTGTATTTGGGTTGAAACTCAACCGCTATCATTTCTGTTTCTGGTTGAGATATGCAGAGGTCAGTATGATCACCTTCTTCATCTTCATTAGACAGTTGTGGGGTAAAATATTTCTCATAGTCTTCCCTAGTAAAAAATGGCTGTGAACATTCATCACCAAAATTCGCGACTTCATCTTCCGAATCTCCGAACAATGGGAAGTCATTTGCGCCTATAAAATTTTCTCTCTTTAGTGGAGCTTGTATTTTTTGATCTTCATTCTTTATTTGTTTCTGTTAATTTTGGGGATTTGGTTTTCTCCTGAAGTCTTTTTTATTTGAAGAATCATCCTTAACGTGGTCCAACTCCATTCTGGAAATTTTGTTGGACAGTTCTTTAATTACTCGGGCCATATCATCTACTCTGTCATCAGTGTATCTATTTGAGCCCGAAGGACCTGCTAGTTCTCTATAGCATCTATTATCGCGGTTAACTGTTTCTACTTTAGCCTTTAATTTACCTGAATCCATCATATTAGATTCTATTTCGACAGGATCGTCTTGCATTCTATTTAGGGTGGCTCCTCTTCTTTCTCGCAAAATTAGTGTGAAATCCGGCTCGAAAGCTCCCGCGAAGGTTACTTTGGCTGAGGGTTCGGAGGGTTTAACAACGGCTGGAATCTTATTATACAGTTTATTGAATCTGAGAATAAATTCCATGACTGTTTCTGAGTTCTTTTTCTTTAGGGATCCAAACTCGGTAAGATAATATAAGTGATATTTTCGCTCTCCCCATTGTCTGAGGAAAGCATCTTCCAAAGCGTCATATGACAGGATAGAAGCTGCGGGTAGGCTCCGAAACCAATTTCGGACCTGTCCTTCAAAGGTCTGGACAAGGAGTCTCGAATAGACATCCTCGTTCTCGATACCACGAATGTCTGTGAATTGGTCAAAGAAATTAATATGCTCGGCTGCGGTTAAATCTCCCTCCCCAGTGAACTTAGGCAGATTTTTGATGTAATTTTCAGGAAAATCATGGAAGGGGACGGGCAAAACTAGGGGAGCGTATCTCGCTGCTACCTTTGCGAATACTCTAGGAGGAGGGACATTTACTTGACCTCCACCTCCTCCTCCAGGAGCGCCTCCACCACCTCCTCCAACACCTGCCATCGACTCGGGTGTAGAAAATGAGTGTGTAGCAGATTTTTTTGAATCCGGCGAGACTGGGAAGTTCTGTCGAAGAAAAGATGGAATGTCAAATGACAACGAATTTTCTAAAGGACCCTTTCCCTTGCTTATAGATGGGAACGTCTGATGGATCTCACTCCTAAATTCAGAGCAGTTTGTCTTCAGATCTTTGGTATCAAACAGAGGACTGCATGAAGTAGAAGGTTCTGAATGGCATCTAGTCTTTAAAGGTGGGTTTTTAGGCTTATAAACTGTAGCGGTTGGCTCAAACGAGCCTCTCGCTCTTAAAAACATTTCAGGATCATTAACCGGCGTAATCATCTTGCCAACCGGGTTCTGTCTGGTACTCTTTCTACCAGATGCCAGTTTATGTTTTCGTGGAGTCGCCAAGTGAAAGATTAAAAAAAGCCTTAAAACTGTGTGTACTCTATGCTCACTATCAAAGAGTAACACTATTCAACGAAATAATTTGTCGTTTTCCCAGGGAAAATATTTCGTAACTTCGCTCCCCGGCAACGGCGCCAGAAAGATGTTGTTCCTGATTCTGTACTTAAGGCTTAAAAGTATAGTGTCAAGGCATCCGAAAGTCTATTAAATATTGATAAGAGGATTATGCTAACCTTCAGTATAGGAAACTAGGGAAGATTTCTACGTTTTCGTTGTCTAGCTTCCAACTGTTCCTGAGTAGTAATATCTTGTTCAATGGCTGCCCATGAACGTTCAAGTTCCTCTCGGGTATTAGCAGTTTTAAGGATTGTGTCAAAAATATTTAAAGCAATATGTGTTTGATTTGATAGTCCAGGTTCAATATTAGGTTGTGTTGTTGCAAGGACAGTCATGGAGGAACAGTAAGAGTAGAAAAATATTTAAAGAGATATTGAATGCTGTCACGATTTGGTCGAAATAAAAGAGAAATTTTTACGTTTATGAAATAAAAATAGATATGCAAATGGAAGGCTCTTTCCCGTAACTGTATTATTTTTTAATATAAAGGAGTGAGGCGAAAGAAGAACATTTAGCTGCATATAACGCAAGGTTCCTGTCAAACAAAAAACTCACATATAAACAGAAGAGGAAATTAGTAAGAAAATAACTGACATAGCAAAGAAGTATATGTAGAATTCTGAAGGTGCAGATTGGTCTTACATCCGCTGATAGTTGATGTAGAGGAAAGACAATAAACAAATACAGAAAACTAAAATCCTTTTGTTATAGTAGTGGTCGTACTAAAGTATAACAAAGCACATCAATCATGAATAATGGAATGAAATGAAACATGAAATGCGAAGAAACAAACTTGTAACACAGTCTGGACGGAATCGAGAATCTCCAAATTTGCTTATATTAACTTTTCAAATGCAAAAACTCTATTACAATCAATACCAAAAAGGTCCAGCCCTTATTAACTCGTTCTGTGAGATATTTATACACCTTTACAGATCAGTTAGAATGTCTACGGTTACACTAATTCTGTTACAACCGAGAGAAGCGAAAATTTTTCCTTTCTCTTGCTCTATCGTTATTTGGTGTCRGGTGCTCGTCCTCGCGCGGATTTGGTGTAGGTAATACATTTGTCCACAAACTGAGATACGAGCTACGAAGGTTCCGCTTGACARCTGGCCTCGGCGAAATAACACTCTCGGGCTAACTGTTTCAGCTTGTCCTCCGTTTGTGCATCGACGATGTCGAGGGCACTTAATTGCGCGCTGGACTGGATCAAATGCTTATCAACTCGAACAATGTCCACCCTGTCAGTCTGAGAGATATCGGCCAAATCTCTCTCCTCCTTCTCTTTCAGATCAAGCGAGATTTTTTCTACATTCATTTGTATTAATGTTTCGGCATCGCCTCCAGTATCCATACCCAACAGCTCGCCCTCTATAGAATTGAAGACTTCTTCTAATGAATTAGTCACTTTTTGGGCCTGTTCCTTGCCCAGGGAAATGTTATGTTCCCAGTCCTTCAACAAAATGTTACCTCTAGTTTGTTCTGGGAGAGTGAGTCCGGGAGAACCTGCTGAAGCTCTGTCATTCGTGGCTATCACCGCCTCCTGGAAGGCGACCCAAGCTGCTCCTGCATCTCTTTCTCTGTCAGCCAGGTTCTCGGAAACCCAATGCATCAACAGACAATCCTCTCAGATTGTTCCTACTTTATCTAGCAAACTCTGTTGTACAGAAGAGATCCTGCTCCGAATATCGATTGCTCGGGATTTAAACCCCTCGACATCGATCACCCTGCTTTCAGCGACCTCTAACTGAGCCTRTAGCTCTGTGATCATAGTCCTCTGTTGACCCGCCTGTATCCGACCATCTCGGATCACTAGGTGTGCTTGCTCAATCTTGGTCTTGAGCATCTCTATTTCGTTTTTGTCAGCCACCCTCGCCTGTTCCATCTCCATGCTGGCCTGACCTTTAGCATTCTCTGTGGTTGTAGCCAATCTAGCCTCGAGGGTCCTGATTAAGCGATTTTTCCTTTTTAGTTGGTTATTCAGCTGCCCAACCAAGAATTGATTTGTCGAAGCATATGCCCCCAGAGTTCCAGCGATTTCAGTAGAAAGTTGGTCACTCTTCTTGTTCTTGCCATCTGTCGTGATTTTATATTTTTTTACAGTGGACTCTCCTTCTTGATAGAACTCTTTTTTCACCACTGCCTTCCTCTTTTTATCAAAAAATAACTCATTTGGAGGGAGTTCCTCTGCTCTGATGGGCCTCAATTCTTCATCAAATATCCATCCCTCGCCGACATTTCCCTGTGCCGACTGCAAGGGTGTGACCGAGGTGATGGGCTCTCCTATTTGTTTTGTCGATTCTTTAGGAGTACTGACGGGATTTTGCACCTTTGGTGTAACCAGAGTCTCTATTTCAGTTTCTGGTGTCTTTTCCTTTGGTGGGTCAGTGGTTTTTACTTCCACCTCTGGACTATGTTCTCTAGGTGGGTCGATAGTCTCTTCTTATGCTTCGGGATTCTTCATTTGCTCCCCTTTCTGGCGTTTCCCGAGGTTAGAATTTTGTTCTTCAGAACCATCATCCTCCTTTTGTTTTGCTTCGGGAATACCCAAACCCCCCACCACAGTGGGAAGGCTTCTTCATCTATGTTCCTGGAACTTTAATACGGATGCTGTGTCTTCGGGTGCTAATGATTGGATCCGTGCTAGCACTTCTTCATACGATCTCGCCCCTCGGAAAACGTCATCCAAGGGTGAATTTTCATGCTCGAATCTCTTGAGCCCACAATGAGCCAAATGATTTCCCACAACCCTCCGTTGATCATGCTTTTTAACCTCGATGGAGACCAAACTTAGGTCCTCTAGGGCAGCAGCCTCGGCTTTGGCATGCCCGAAATCTAATAAAGAATAGGAATTGAACCGAATAGGAAAAGAAGGCCATACCTTCTTTGAGTAGCCCTTAAGTTCTTTGCTTACGCCTCCAATGACTGTTTTCCAGGCAACTTCTCGACAAGCCAGCTTGTCGGGGATGAACAAGGGCAGCACATGAGGGGGGACGGAGGCTCTGAAATCTCGGAAATACGAAAAATCTGCCTCCACATACCAATCTGCTATGCCACTCAGACCTGTTGCAATGATGTCTGAGACGCGAGGTGGTGGATGCCCAAAAATGGCGATATGCATAGGCACCATCACCCAGTTGAAAATCTCATATACGAACTTTCCTGCTTTGTTCTCCCATAATTTGTCATGATATTCGTGCACAAGTTTTTCTTGAGCTGGTTTCCAAGCCCAGTTCATCAAAGGGAATGGTGTCATGGAACACACCGCATCCATGATATACGCTAACATGAAAAACGAGGATGGTTTCCCACATGCCTTCTGCTGCCGATACTCTATGACTCTGTTGGCCAGACTGTCTAAGAGCATCTTGGCCCAATTGAACGAGCAACCTTCTACTACCCGAAATATGAGAGGCACCCACGCTATGTAGAAATGTGTTGTGTCTTCTCTTCCAAATAGCCTGCATGTCATCATGGCCACATATTTATACTGTGGCTCCAAAAAAGAGATGGAATAAACCCCTTGGTCGTTTTCTCTGAATTTTGCTGCGCGTGAAACCCAATCTTTGATCAAACCTGGCATAGTTTTGTCATACTGGACACATTCTTTCTGTTTGAACTCCTCCAGGAACTTGGCACCATAAGTGTATTCAGACGTCGAAGGCAGTTTGTACATGGTTTGTAGATGTTCGGGTCTGAAAGTCCTGATAGTAACTCGTTGGCTGTTTATGATCGTCCTGGTGGGTAAGTCTACGTGGTCCAACACCCACCGGATCATGTCATAATACGGTAGCAACCGTGGCCTGGTTGTTATTCTGTGCATCCCCGATTGGACTATTATCTTGTATTTAGTGTGTAGATCATCCCTTTCGTTATCATCGGAGTCGTCTGAGTAATCAACCAATTCTTCTTGCAGGGCATTTGAGACAAATGACCAGTCGGGAATTGAGTCGACACTTCGGGGTGAAGTATCAGCTACATTGTCTGTACCCTGTCCCGTGACTTCTACATTCGCCTTCACTTCTTTTCGTGGAGCCATAACAGAAACTTGCGTTTTCGCCCTTCTGCGATAGACCTGTGTATACATGCAGAAATTAGTTCACTCGGAGAAAGGTGAGCTCTGTGCGCTTATGAAAAATGTTTAAAATAGAATGAAACTCATGTATATATTTGAAAGTTCTGTACTTTTCGAAATAAGTCTGTCAAATCGCAATTAGGAAGAACTTTATTTCGTAACAATCTGATCTTATTATTCGTAGATTCACTCTAATCTTCCATTAATGTCATCAATGTTTGGCGGTCTGATGGTCATTCGGAGTATGGTGAGTAAATAGCTACCTCGGGAAATGCACAAACCTCGATGCGCGGGACATCTCTCGCATTGTTTTAAATTTTCAAAACTTAGCATGTTAATAACTTTCTCGTTGTTYGCTGCATCGTGAATTTCCTTTTAACATTTTGAGTCCCCAACTCGCGAGATCGCGAGGACCGATTTGGGCTTAATTATCATAAATCGTGATTTGGAACTTCCTTAATTTTATAATCAATTTATTTCGCCACATCGCGGCTTCGGAACTTCGAAGACAAATTTCTGGGAGGTTAATACACCGAGTCGCGAAAATGCGAGATGGCGATAATTAAGACTCAATTAAGGGGAGAGCAATCTTGGATTAGGTGATTAATTAATCAAGTTATAATTATGTCGCGACCTCGTGAGTCAGGATTTTAGACGTCGTAACTTTATAAAAGATAGTGCCGAGTGGCGAAACGCTGAAAATAGATTTTAACCAGGGTTAGCCTTATTGCTTTTAGTCTTGACTAGGGTTAGCCCGAAATAACCTCGTGTTCTTAGCTCTCGGAGCTGTCAAAATTAAAGTTCAAAATTGGCGAACGCCGAGGCGCGAAAACCCCGACGACGTCTAATCATTGGGTTAAAGGATTTTATCCTGGTTACCATCTTGAGCGAAAATTTAAAAAGACTTCGTCGTTTCGTGACTCGGGACGTGTAAATTTATGAGTTATATTATCCGACCTGCGAGATCCCGAAGTAAAACAAAGGGAGCGGCATTCTTAAGAAAGTGAACTTGTTTTGAGGGTAGAGAAAGCATCGCTGCTTAACCGACAAAGCTGCAGAGTTTTCAAAGCTTCGGGAAGGGACAAAAAACAAAAGGCCATCTTTAGATTTTAAATAACAAAAATTGAAAATTGTGAAGGGTAAAAATAAAACCAGGGCGGCTCCAACAACCCACAAGTTCCTGTTTTGAGGTAGATAATTCGGGTTCCTACTTAATTTCTTCCTCTTGTTGTAATACAAGCTTCCTCTTGCTCTATCGGGTCTATCTAGCTACATGAGAAGCTCCTTGTACATTTTCTGTGCTTTTTTTTGTGTTGTCTTTTCTTGTTGAAACTCCAGTTTTCTGGTCAGGAGTTGTCTTTGGTGCTTTTGAACCATGTCCTGCAAACCCTAAGGAAAACAACAATTGTTCCCAGGAAACTTGAATTTCTCTTAATGCATAAAAAAAATCATTTTAATTAGACCTTCGTGAAATAAGATTTTATGAGAAATTTTATGATGACTTTGTATTATCTTCGCCATTTTCATCAATCTTTTTAATAGGTAAAAGGGCAAATTCATCTCCATATCACCATTTGAGTGCATAAGAAAACACATGTGGTAGAAATGAATGATGGAAAACCTACCTTCACAGGTAATATATTTATGAACCACTGCTAAAATACTCTACAACTCTTCCTTCAACCATTTATTTGGTATCCCCTGACTCCAATCTGGATTGTGATGCTCAAGCACTAAACACTGATTGCACAGTTTTGCAGGTAACTTGATTTTCTTCCACCATCTTTCACCCTTTACAGGAAAGAAACACGTTGCCACTATAGAATTTTTAGTGACATGAATGATCACATTTCCAACCTCAGTCTAGAACCCATTGAAATTCTTGGGAAACATCATCGAAATTTCTTCATGGTGACCTTGAAAAGTGCAGCAGAATTTAAACCATTCTCCATGGATGAATTTCTCCATAATATCTAGGAAAGATTCTAGTAATTTGATCCCCTCAGGGTCCAATATGAGAACCTGGCCATTGTTCTTGGTCGTCATACTGTTCACTCTTGCACATACACACCGACCACAAGCTAGGTTAAACATGTTAACAATTTAGGGTTTCTTCATGTTTAGGCATTCAAAACTACCTGCACATAACAACTAATGCAAGAGGAATTGTATTGAAAATGGCATTAGGATATCCCTTCATTTTAGAATTTTCAAAAATGAAATAATCATAATTTTGCATGAACTGATCTGTGGCCCGATACTTGGATTTGATGATCACATGGACAATTTTGAACTCGTTTTCATTAAATGGTGCATAGGGGTTGTAAAATAATTTAGATCTAACATGATATAAAATCATAATCGTTTGCATGATTTTAGTATAGATGGCACAATCTCTGGTCTGAAATCCACTTAAAACAATGATTTCCTCGTGTTCTACAAGAATGGCAACATTATTGTAGTGTTTTTTCATTGATTTATCTTTGGTAGAAAATGCACTTAAGAATAACATAACTAATGTGACACATCTCTTCCATGTGGAATTTCAAAACTATCATATAAGAAGAAAATGAAAAACTATTAAAGAAAAGAAAATCACAACAAAATGAGGGGCAAAGTGTTTAAAAGGTGCAAGCCATAAACGCAAAAAAGGCTTAGGACAAATTTTGATAGAACAAGCTAAAATTCAAGAACATAAAGGTGGTAATAGGCTTAGGGAATAACATGATGGATGCCATGGACCACACAATGGACAATGATGGAAGACTTTGGAGGCTTGAGAGGCACCTTGAAGGACCCTTCCTATCCCTTCATCACCCCAACGACCTACCTTTCGAGGCTAGAGTGCCACATTTAGGGGGTGACGCCATGCATGAGCTAGGGGTTTTTGGTGGTGGTGATGTTATTGGTTGACACTTGGAATCTTCAGATGGAGAGGAGTACCTTAAATATCATAGTTCTTCAGGGGAATTCCTTTGGAGGCCCAACGTATCATATTCAATCCCAACTTCCTTCTATTGATGCCAAATCGTTGCCCTAGAAGGGTGACATCGTCTTTATTTTAGGGTTTCTTATGTGCAAAATCAAATTTAAATTTGTAAAGGGGAAAACTAAGGGTTATTGACCCCTTCCTTTGTGGTTTACCCTAAAAATAAGTGGAAAAACACTTTTAGTAGGATTTGTATAAATAGATATCACTTCTATTTCATTTTGGATCATAGCTCTCCCATTGTGAGAAGATCAGTAGCTGAAATTTGCACCCTACTTGGGAATTTGGTATCTCTCTCTTGTGCAAATGATTTTTGGTGATATCTCTTGGTGAATGATTGATATAAGGTGGTGCACACCTCTTGGAGACTTCTTCTCTTTCTTATGAATGGTAATCACATGGTGAACTAGGGTTTGATCTTGCATCTCTTTTGGAATTGGTAAGGAAAATACGCAATTGTTAGTTATTCTTACTTGTTTCATGATTATTGTTTGTTGAAACCCTAGGAGGAGTATAAGTGCATATACCCTCCATTAAGCTTCATCTCATTTGCTAGTTTACAAGTCATTTATTGCAAGGTTTCTATGAGGAGTACAAGGGTTTACACCCTCCTAGATATATCTTAGTTTGATTTGCATTCCATAGGGAGTAAAACGGTTTACACCATGTTGTCGTCCTTATACACACCTAAAAATGTGGAGAAGTATCCAAGCCACTTGGTGTGTCCTTGGAGGCACAAATATAAGTCTAGACCCACTGTCACCTCGATCTAGACCTCTTCCTTCTAGGCTTACTCCTAGGGAAGCCAAGGGGGGTATACCCTATTAAATTATGTGAAGTATTATTGTTAAGGTTCTAGGAGTGAATTGAGTTAATTAAGGAAACCCAACCCAATGACAAGCAACAAATGCAATGATGCAATTCTTTCCAATGACAAGAAAACCTTTATTTATAATCAACGATCAGACTAGTGCCTAAGATTAACCAAAATTGCATTATTGAGATATACAACAACGATATAGCTATACAAGAATGAAACAATGTTGTGAGATATCTACAAAATAAGTATGAGAAATTACTTTACAATTAGACCAATTATGCTCAAATAAATAAAGAATGCTTGAAATAAAGAATGCTTTGAAACAAGTATTCACATGAAATAAAATTGCTTGAAAAGTAAAATGTGAACTTGGAAAGAAAAAGTTGTGAAAGAGTGTGTAGGTTGATTTTAGAAATTTTTAAGTCTCTCTTGAATTAAGGGGGAGATTAAGAATGAAATATACAAGCCTACTGTAAGTTTTAAACCTGTGAAGTAAAGCAATGCATACAGATTCTTAAGCAAAACATAAATTAATCAATGGCTCAGACACATAGTACACAAAGATTTACGTTGGAAACCCTTAACTGGGAGAAAACCAAGCTTCCTTGGTGCCACACCTTTCAACTCTTCATTGTATTAATTTCACCATTCACCATACAATATATACAATATTTTAGGTATTTCGTAGCTACAAAAACCCTAATCCTTTAATCCAGGATTAATTTAGAAAACCGCTAAAAATAACAAAATTCACTAAAATAGAAAAAACCGCCCAAAACATTTTTTGGGGTGCTTCCCCAAACGTTGTGTGTCACCAGTGGGGGGCCAAACCTGGGCCCCATGGGACCCCCTCAAGAAATCGCCTGGCGCACACGACACAGTTTTCAAATCTGACGTGCCCACACACACACACATCCAAAGAATATAACACATACCCAACATTCTCCACTCGTTGTTTTCTTTGCATACAGGGGTTCACAGGATTACATAGTCAACAATCTAGGGAAACAATGCCCATTGTTCCTCTGCACTAGGAGAGCTTCTCTGTGCCCATAAACTTTATCAATGAATCTGCAACATTCTTCAAAGTGTCAACCTTTTCCAACAACACCTTCTTTTCTTCAACCATGTTTCTCACAAAGTGATACTAAATATCAATATGCTTTGTCTTTGAATGATAAGTGCCTGGAAGATTGCACTCTGACTGACAAAATCTAATCTCACTGCTTGTTGTACCAATCCAATACCTAAACATAATCTTTGTAACCATACTGCTTCCTTGCTTGCACGAGTGGTTGCCATGTATTCTGCTTCTGTAGTTGAGAGTGCCACTACAACCTTTCTTTTTCTCATCCAACTGATTTCTCCTCCAAATAGGTTAAACACATACCCACTTGTAGATCTTTTGTGATCTAGATCTCCAGCCTAGTCTGCATCAAAAAACCTGTGTATATCCAACACTCTGTCCAATCTTGATCTTCCTTGGTAGAACAATCCATAATTGGTAGTGCCATGCAAATACTTGAAGACCATATTTATTGTTGTCCAATGCTCCTTCCCTAGTTTTGACATATACCTGCTCAAAACTCCCACTACATGTGCAATGTCCGGTCTAGTACAAACCATTGCATACATCAAACTGCCAACTGCACTGGCATACAGAACATGAGACATGTCCTCTTGTTCTTCCTTTGTCTTGGGACACTGATTTTCTGATAACTTTACACCTATAGGAATAGGAACCTTGACAGGTTTACTTCCATGCATATTAAACCTCTGCAATATCGTCTCAACATATTTTCTTCTATTCAACCAGAGTTTCATGTTTTCACGATCTCTTTAATCTCCATTCCTAGAATGAAGTTAGCAACATCGAGATCCTTCATGTCAAATTTGGAGGATAGTTGTGATTTCACCTCCTTGATAACATCCATGTTATTTCCTACCAACAACGTGTCACCAACATACAACACTACATAAATGAAGTGATTACCAACATGCCTGGAATATACACAGTGATTAACCATGGTTCTCACAAATCCCAATCCAAGGATGTATGTGTCAAACGTTTGGTACCACATCCTAGGTGATTGCTTCAGACCATATAGTGACTTCTTTAGCTTACATACCAACTCTTTATTTCTCGTCACTACAAATCCTTCTAGCTGCTTCATGTAGATTTCTTCTTCCAGATCCCCATGTAGGAATGTTGTCTTCACATCCATTTGTTCCACTTCAAGATCAAAAGCAACAACAATAGATAAAATAAATCTATTAGAAGTTAACTTGGCAACAAGAGAAAAAATCTCACCAAAGTCAATTCCCTCTACTTGGGAATAACCTTTTACTATTAACCGAGCTTTGTATTTCTACACTTTTCCTACTGCATTAAACTTCCTCTTAAACAACCATTTTCTACCAACATATTTTCTTCCAGCTGGCAACTTAACTAGATCACATGTCTCATTATTATCCAAGGCATCCATTTCCTCAACCATGGCCTTCTTCCATAGTTTACTATCCTATGACTTCACTGCTTCCCTGGTAGTTCTGGGATCATCATCAGTAATAGATAAGGAAAAATTAGAATGAAAATCGGGTGGACTATACCTTTTTGGTTTCCTTCTTTCCCTCATTGATCTCCTAAATAGTGGGGTATGAGGTTCTTCTTCTTTTGCTTCATCTTCTTTGGCTGATTCATATTTTGCATCATCCAACTCAAAATCTATTTTCTCAAGTTCTTCTTGCCTTGGTAGGAATTCCCTTTTTGAAACATCTTTCACCTATCTAAAAACAACATCCCGACTGTAAACAATCTTCTTAGTTTCTGGGTTCCAAAGCTTATAACCTTTCACACCATCTTTATAACCCATAAAGATACACATTTCAGCTTTATTATCCAGGTTACACCTATTTTCCTTTGAACATGTACATAAGCATCACAACCAAAAACTCTGAGATGTTCAAGAGAGGGTTTCTTACCAGTCCATACCTCGTGTGGAGTTTTATCATCCAACGTTGATGAGGGTGATCGATTGACTAGGTAACATGTTGTACCCACGGCGTCTGCCCATAATTCATGTCCTAACTTGGAACCACTAAGCATGCTCCTTGATTTTTCCATCAGTGTCTTGTCCATCCTTTCTGCAACTTCATTCTATTGAGGTGTGTATGGAGTAGTAGTTTGCCTTGCTATACCACACTTCTTACAGAATTCTTCGAATTCATTTATGTAGAATTTTCCACCATTATCTGTCCTCAATACCTTTATTTTCTTCTCTGTCTGATTTTCTACTAGAGCCTTAAACTCTTTAAATTTATCAAACACCTCGGATTTATTTATAAGAGAATAAATCCATGTGTTCCTTGAGAAATAATCTATGGATGAAACATAAGACACAGATTTACCTAGTGATGGAATAGGCACAAGTCCAAACACATCCCTTTGTATCAATTCTAAGATCCCCATTGTTCTTGTAGCAATAGATGGGAATCTTACTCGATTTTGTTTTCCATATATGCAATGTTCACAGAAATCAAAATCCAGAGTGCAATTAGACATACCTTCAACCATACCTTTACCCTGTAGTGTTCAAAGGCCCTTTTCTCCAATATGCCCCAGTCTTTGATGCCACATCATGGTCTTCTTTCCAGGGACAATATTGGTCTTGTCTTATTTATTTCTCTGCTTAGGGACAACAAAATTGTTACACCCATTAGTATAAGTTCTTCCCAACAAATTATACATAGTTCCACACCGAAAACTCCCCTCATCAACACCATTGATCCTCGTACCATCTTGCAAGTTCCCTTTCCCAATACAGTATTCACTCCTGCATCATCCAGCTTGGTTACAGATATTAGGCTCTTGGATAGTTTATGAATGTGCAGAACCCTAGGGAGAGTTCTAATCCTTCCATATTTTAGCAACAACTTAACCCTTCCACATCCCATAATTGTGGTTGTCGATTCATCTCCTAGGAATACATCACCACCATCATATTTTTCATATTCACCAAACCACTCCCTGTGAGGATTCATATGATATGATGCACCTGAGTCGATCAACCATACACCACATTATGCATGTGTACCTGTACATGTCAGGTAAACATCCCCTCCTTCTTCAGTGGAGGTTTACGCCTCTGTGGAAGAGGTATTATCATATCCATTTGGTTTATCAACCTTCTTAGACTTGCAATATTTCTTATAATTCCCTGTTTTACCATACTTCCAACATTTCCTCAAATATTTTTTTGGAGACTTAGATCTACCTGTAGATTTAGATCTCCCCCTCAAACACTTACCAGGATTCCTGTCTTGGGTACGACCTCTTACAAATAAAGCATTTATGCTCTGACTATCCATGTTTTTCCACCTCATCTCTTCAGATAACAAGGATGAAACTACATCATCATACTTTAATGTAGATTGAGTGGTACTAACAATTGTTACAACCAGATTATCCCAAGAGTATGGAAAAAAACATAACAAAGTAATACACTTATCTTCTTCTGCAATTGTAATGTTAATAGAGACAAGTTGACTTACCAGAGTATTAAAGGAATTTAGATGTTCTGTCATAGAATCTCCATCTTCCATCCTAAGATGATACAAATTCTTTCGAAGAAACAACTTGTTTACCAAGGACTTTGATTGACACAAATTCCCTAACTTATCCCATATTTCCTTGGCTGTAGATTCTCCCGAGACATTCAACAACATTGAATCTGCCAGGCAGAGTCGAATAGTAGTCCTTTCTCTTCTATCCAACTTCTCCCAATCTTGCTTCGACATACCAGTAGGTTGTGTACCAATAGACTATGTGCAAGTAGACTGCATACCAATAGGTTGTGTACCAGGATCCACAATGATCCATTGTTCTTTGTCTACAAGAAGGTCCTCCATATTGAGCTTCCATAGCTCAAAGTTTTTATAGTTGAACTTCTCTATCTCGATTCTATAAGAGCTCACCATTCATTTTTCTATGGAATTATGTATCTGGGAAACATAAGGCATGGGTTAAGTGGTTACTTTTAGGTGATTATTTCTACAACACCACCTACCACATGTCTATTGGTATGTCCCCTTTCAGGGTTTTGCACAATTATGATCCTCTCACCTTTGTGGAGATTATATTTAGGGACATCAGAGCACCTATGGTACAGGATTGGATCCAGAAGAGCCATGATATACTCAGAGAACTCAAAGACCACTTGCATAGGTCACGCAATCAACAAACAATTCAATCATATAAGCACGGGGTGGAGTGCACTTTTGAGGTTGGTGATCTTGTATACCTAAGAATCCAACCATACATAAAAACTTCAACCTTGCTTCTTTGGGTCGTACAGGGTGAGAGGAAAGATAGGGGTCGTGGCATATGAGCTTGAATTACCTTCCAGGAGAAAAATACATAATGTTTTTCATGTATCATGCTTGAAAAGAGCCTTAGGCCAACACATCACTCCTATTGAGGAACTACCTCCATTGGATGAGGAGGGAAAATTGATATCGATACCAGAAATAGTGTTGGAAGTGAGGGAGAAGAGGTTAAGTAAGATGAGCATTAGGGAGTACCTAATCAAGTGGAAGGATTTTCCTATTGAGGATGCTACATGGGATAATGAACACGTTCTTCAGAAAGCAGGATTAAAATTTCTTGTGGGCAAGAAATTCCCAGTAGGGGAGATTGTAATGTCCCCTACCTCTTGATAAGAGGACTGTAGATACTTAGTATTCTAGATGTCCCCACTAGACTATAGTCTCATGAGAAAAGGGGGATTAAGAGGCTCCAAAGGGTTCACTTAGGAATAATGTTATAAATTAAAAGTGACTTTGGTATAAAAGAGGAATTAAGTGGAAAAAAACACCAAATGAAGAAAAGCAAAGAGTTAACCTTAGCCGAAGTTGGTCAATTAACTCAAGTGAGAATTATATCAAAGGTATAAAGGAAAAATGAGGGCGCCTCACTCCTCATTCTTGAAATTTTCACTTTTTCATCTTGAGCTCTAGAGCCAAAGATGTTTTGAGGGTTTTGGGAGAAAAAACCCTAGAGATCATCTCAGTGGTGAAAGATCCCACCCAACCTAGTCCAAGCTTGGCCACGGAGGTGCAAGATTCCTCCCTCACCATTCTATCTCAATCACAGGTGGATTCTACAGATTCAGAGGGAGCTAGCGCGCATCAGTTGGGGTTTCCAGCAAGAGGGCACACTTGAGGAGCTAGTTCCATTCGATTTGGAGAGGTGAAGGAGTTTCATGGGTTCAAACCCATTGGGATTTGATTATTGGTCATAGCACACCTTCCTTATCCATTTTGGAGGAGTTCTTTCCATCATATATTTTATTGTGAGATAGCTCGAGTTCTACAGGAGGAGGGTGTACTGTAGAAGGAGGATCTATTCATATGGGGGGTCTAAACACCTCCAATCAGCAAGAAACTCAGCCTAAGGGTTTCTAGTGGCCTAATCTACATTCTTGGAGATGTTTGGGTGATTTGGAGAACATGAAGAGGACGGTTGAAATATTGGGTAGCTACAACCACCAGGATAGTGCGCAACTCAACAAAAAGAGGGGTTTCCAGCCTTGGAAGGACAGGGAATTGATCTTGGGATAATGTTCAGCATTTGTAGAGCCTTGGAGGCTATTATCTTCAGTCTTGGAGCTTGTTTGTTGTAGCATCCATTGCATCCTTGATATTTTGTCTCCATATATTCAGATTTGTAGATATATTGTATTCTGGATCATCTACTATCTAAATAAAGGTCAGATCTGACATTTTTGTTATTCGATGATGTAATATCTCTTGTATCTTGTTATATGGATGTGGTTGCTATTGTATTCTTGTCATTTTCACACTATTAAACTTCAAATAATCTTCATAGAACAAACTGGAAAGAATAGAACCTGCAAACAAACAAACAATAGAAAAAGCTCAAAAAAAACCCTCAGTTTCCAAGTAAATACCAACTTGGGAACATTACAGTATATATCCAATAAATAAATATACAATACATACATATAGTTGGAGTCGAATCCAACTAATTTCAAACATGGGCATAGAGGTTGAGAGAATCTCTGAACAACCTCCAACCAAACACAAACAAATCTCTAAACTCAACACACAACACTAATGGAAGCATTATCTCTAACAAAAGTACCAAGGACAAGGGTTTCTCATCACTAGTAGGCGCCTAGGGGTGAGAAAGTGTCCAAATGTGGTCCCTAGTAATTAATTTCATGTGAGATGAAATTAAATGTGACTTTATGAAAGTGAGTGAAGTGGGTGACTTAAAAGTCATTTGATATCAACCATCCATCTAGTTTAATCTCCACCATTAGATTAGATGACCCTTCACCTTCCCTCATGAGTTCGAATTAGGGAAAGAGGCGCCCCCATATTTTGGAATTATTCATGAGATTTGGAGAGAGAGAGAGAGAAGCTGAGAAAGAGAAATCAACTTGCAGAGATAGAGGCACGATTTCCAAGACAACAATCTAGCACACACTTTGGAAGAGAGGTTGACCGTACTATACAGATTGAGACAGTTTGTACATTGTTGGAGGGCATAAAAATCGAGGAGTACTTGCTACATGATTTTCCAAGTGAGTAAGGGCACAAAAATCAAGGAAGTAACAGGCAGAAATTTCTGAACTGATTTGACAGTTAGTTGGCACAATTTTCGAGGCACCGTACATAATTTATTGTTGGTACAGTCATATTGTGTATGGATTTATGGCCATAGAAATCGAGGAGCGGGTTTTTCAATGTATTCTGGGAAATGTATGGTTGCACGAAACTCAAGATAAGTTGTATTTATTATTGTTGATATTGTTGTCAAGAAAAATTTCTCAGAACACAAAAATAATAAAAGCCTCTCTTCTCTCACTAGTTTTCCCCATGTGGGTTTTTCCAGGGTCTTGATTTTGACCAAAAATCTCTGTGTTAAATTATGGGTGTGTTTTATTTATGATTCTTTGTTGTAGCAGACTTCATGTGTTTTTGTTCATGAGCATTTAATTTTCTGCTTACTAATTTGCGGCCTAAATTTGAAATGTGGGTTGGGCATTAAACTATGTCTCAGTGAGACTTGAAACTGGGTTATGGTCTGAAATTTCTACAGAAACTAGGGTTTGATCTTGCAACTTTCTTGGTTTTGGTAAGGAAAATATGCATTCTTCTTGCTCATTTCATGATATTGTTAGTTAAAACCCTATGAGGAGTATAAGTGCATGCACCCTCCATCAAGTTCTCTTCATTTTCTAGTTTACAAGTCTTTTATTACAAGGTATCTTGGAGGAGTACAAGGGTGTACACCCTCCTTGATCTACCTTGAGTTTGTTTTGCATGCCCTAGGGAGTAAGAGGGTTTACACCCCTAGGGATATTGTTGATCTAACTTGTGTTTTAAAGAATCCTTTCACCATTTTTTAAAGGCACTAATATGAAGTTTGCATTGGAGAAATAAATTGTTTGCCTTGGTAAACGTGATTTAGTGAGATATTGATCTTGTTCAAGTTGGTAACTTTTTTTGAAGCCTTGAGGTAGCTAGTGCCTCTAGGGAATCCCACTTTGCTTAGTCTTCTTGGAGTTATAGATTAACAAAAGCTACAACCATTAGGGTTGCAACAAACTACTACTCTAATTAGATTTTAACTCTCTTTTCAAGTATTAATATTTTCTAATGAACTTCCCTATAATCTACTAGTCCTAACGCACTTTTTGGGAGGTTTGTCTAAGTGTTTTGTTGGATAAAATCTTATGTTGTAGCAACAACTAGATACATACATAAGGTTGAATAATATATTTTCACTACTTGTTTCTTACAACCTTATTTCATTGCTAAAGTCTTGTTCTTTTATAGTAGAGTTATACTAGTGATTAACTAGCTTACCTCTTGCATCATTTGTTAGAATTTTAGCATTTGTTTAGCAGCTCTAACAACTATTTAATTGTTGATATATATCTTTGTTGAATGCTGAAATTAGGGTCAGCAAGCTTAACTTTTTGATCCACTTGTTTTCTGGCTTGTATACTTGTCTTTCTTTGTGTCTTGAGAAGGTACAAACATTTTCTACAGGTACTCCAAGACTTGGTAACCTCAAGCAACCTTCAAGACTCATTATCAAGCCACCATTTCCATCTAGTATCTTGACCTATAGGGGACTTTTTGACCACCTATTTCAAATAGGTTTCAACGTCATGTACCATGAAGATAAAGATATGTACCTTGTGGTACAACAAGTTTGAATACCTTTGGCTTAGCAAGGCAATTTTGCCCCCAGAATTTCCTTCTCTCTCCACGGAATCTCTGCTCCCCTGCGTGGAAAATTTTTGTAATGTAACATGTTAGCATGGGTCAAGTTGTAATGATTTAGTGGCCTAGGAATTTATCATTAGGGAAGTCCTTCCATTGAGGGTTTTTTTCCTTGGGTAATTAATTTTGTGTTTCCAGCGATTTTAATTACTTGAGTTTTTCACTCAAAATTCCTCCAAAGTGGTGAAAGGTGTTCTAATGATCGAGCCCAATAGGTGACTAAGGGTTGAAAGTGTTGTATATGACCATGCTAGACATCTCCTAGAGTCTTGTGGAATTTCGATAAGTTATGATAGGATTTTTTAATAATTAAAATTTCCCGTAAATTGGAAATGTTTAATTATTTTTGATGAAAAATGTAAACATTTGGTCATTGGGGATTTTGTATAGGGGTGTGAGTACTAAAAAAAAATGAATTATGACCCCCTACACCCTTGGACCAAGTTTACGCTCAATTGGACAAGTTTTGTTAGGTCAATGTCCATGAGGAGTCCAAGTCAGTAAAAAAATAGCAAATAATTAGCTAAATTAAAAATGTCAAATTTTGCCTAAAGTTGTAAAACATGAGAAAAGAGGGAGAAGTTGTTTCCTAAGTCATTTCTATGTAATAGGGAGTCAAATAAATTAAATCCCCCCTTTCCTACCTCTCATTCAACTTAACTTTAGAGAGGGGGGCGAATTTGTTTCTTGTGGGGCTCACCATCTTCATTGGATTGGCCATTTGGTGATGGGGACCACATGGGGTGTTATCGGACTAATCGGTAGGTGCAGACACTAAAAGATCTCCCTAGATCCACCTAGATCTAGAACAAAACACACCAGAACATGACGTTTTCCTTACGTTTTAAATATTGAATTTACTAACTAAAGAGAGATGAGTGACATACCATTTAAATGTCGCTTCCTCTCGCCATCGCCATCCTAGATCCGTTCCAACGCTCATATGATGATGATCCTGCAAAAGAACGCAACCAACCAAACTGATAGCAATAGCATAAACTCAATATAAACCTATGTATGTGATCAAGGAATCATACAATAAAACACAATAAGCTTTATAGGAAAGAATCATATTACTGTATCATATTAAATGTGAAAGAGAGATTACAACCATGGCCTTGATGTCGTAAGGTCCCTTTCAATTGTCCTTCGTTCCCCACACATTTCCACTCCAAGAATTATGAGAGCATAGATCTGATAATATTCACAATCTATCTTGACAAAGCAAATCTCAAAGTCACTCTAACCAAGCTAACAATCCCAAGCCAAAAAGCTCCAAAGCTCAAAAAGCTAACTTTCTCCATGAGAACTCCTCTCCTTTTATAAGTTGAAGAGGATAAGGTGAGGAGGTTAGGATGATCCCACTAAATCATGAAAGCGAGTAAGATCCAAACCATTCGGATGCCACCTCACCATAG
>ML786262.1:26434-46775 GCA_009831015.1 Picea engelmannii | reverse complement strand
AGCAAGCGGATGCCCGCGCCCAGTGAGAAGTTAGGTTGCGGGTTACTTGGTTTTAAGTGGTTTTTTGAGGAATTGCTCAGCATGGCTTTGGCTAGGAAGAGGCATGAGTAGGCCTGATGCCAGGTAAGCAGGGATAGTGCAATTTAGGGTTATAACAGAGCCGATTATATGCACTCTTACATGAAGCAAGAGTTAGGAGGGAGATAATCCTATGATCCATTGAAGATGATGAAGTATATATCCATGGTAGTAACCATGAAAGACAGTATGTGTTCAGTTCAAGAAGTCTTCCTCGAAGAGAAGCCTTAAAGTATCCCTGGTTGTCCATCCAGATCTGTGATCCTATGATGAAAGGAAGAAGTGGAATCTCTAGGGAATGGAATCTATAAGAAACTCCATGGACCCAAGAGCTAAATAAAAACATGAAGAAGAACATAAATATTCCAAGAAAGAAAGAGAAATCAGAACAACCAGTCATTGTATCAAGAATCACAAGATTACCAGCCTGATATGAACTCACTAAAAGCAATCAAGCAGAAGAACTGAAATTCGTGATAAAGAACAGTGTATGGAAGACTTATGAATGAAAGCATTGCAAGACCTAGAACTAGAGGTTCTCCCATATGGAGGGAGAAGACTATAATGATTACTTTTTCCAGTAAACCAAACTTATCTCTGCATGAGTCATTATATCATCCACAACATCCATGAGTTGGAGTTCTACATCAGATGAATACAAAGAATGTTCTCCAGAGAAATTGAATAAAGAGAATATGAAGAGCAATCTCAAGACTTTGAGGCATACCAGAAAGAGACCCTTGTATGCAAATAGAAGAAGATAACTTGGTGGAAGAACCTCTAGTGCACAACAGAAGCGTGGTGAAGATTCCCTATAACATCAATATGATTACTCAATAGATCAGATCTCATGATGACAGAGGAAGTGCCACATGGATATGTTCTAGTTTTCCAACAATGATATACTCTATTGTTCAGATGGACAACCAGGGATACTTTAAGCCTTCATGAAGGTTAACATGGGAAGTAGTCTTATTGTTGATGTATCATAGACAGTGAATTCCCATTGTGGTTAACATGGGGAGTCGTCTAGGGCAGTCTCTCTTCTTGATGGTTACTCAAGAAGACTGGCCCACCTTACCGGACAACGATTTCTCATTGTGGTTAACATGAGGAATGGTTCATTTTGGAGGTTGATGCAGGACAGTATTTTCCTCTTGTGGTTAATAGAGGAAATGGTCCAGACAGTCATTCCTTAGGGTTTATACATTCTCTCCAAGGTGCACTTTGATTAGTGTAGGAGGAATGGTCCAGGCTCAACAATCAGGGACATGCATTCCTTAGGGTTTATACATTCTCTCCAAGGTGCACTTTAATTAGTGTAGGAGGAATGGCCCAAGGTGGGGAATGGTCCAGGCTCAGCATTCCTTAGGGTTATACATTCTCTCCAGGGTGCACTTTGATCAGTGTAGGAAGAATGGCCCAGGGTGGGGAATGGTCCAGGTTCAGAAGATAGGACAATTATTCTTCCTTGCTTGAGAACAATAGTCCATATATCTCATTATCTACTTTGAGGGAAGATATTCTTTCAGAGCTCACAGATGTGAGTGAAACATTGGCCCAGATGATTCATTTTATATCATAACATTGTTTCTGTGCAGGTTGCTATCATATGTTTATTATAAATACTGTATGACAGTAGATGTAGACTACTGTGGTGGATATGTTCCATTGTTCATGAGGCAGATATTCTTTCAGAGCTCACAGATGTGAGTGAAAGATTGGCCCAGATGATTCAATTTATATCATAACATTGTTTCTATGTAGGTTGCTATCAGATGTTTGTTATGAAGACTGTATGACAGTAGATGAAGACTATTGTGGTGGATATGTTCCATTGTTTGTGACTATACGTTGTTGATCAAGTACTTGTGTGTTATTTGGTGTGGTAGTGTACCACTGGATTGTAGTTATGTACTACTATGGATAGACACGGTTGTATTCTATCTTTTTTCTAATTGCCTTGAAGACTATTAGCAGTTTATTGGAGATAATCATCATCCAAACGAATGATGAACATATATTTTTTAGACATAAAATAGTTCAGAGCATTTACTCTTCTAGATTATAAGAATGACTCTTGTATCACTCTATGGTGTGAGTGACTTATCCAGCATCATGTCTGATTACTCAGATGAAGTATGGTTTCGAGAGATGATGCAGCTGATGGTGATGGTGATGCTCATGATCTAGTCATGAGATAGTCTAAATGACTATGTTGATGCTACCGGGTAAATGGTATGTTGTTTTGTGCTCAAAGACCATTACCTGTAATACCTCCCTAGATAGGAGGGAGTGTTAATATTATGGTCGCTGTGGGAGGTATTTACCTCCACATGTAAACCTGACAAGAATAGAAGACTTCGGAAAGCAAGAGAAAACCCTAATGAGTTGGCTAATAACCCTAGAAGTCTTGTCGGCTCAAGAAGATAATTTATATTAGGTTATTAGCCTCCAAGAGAAGAAGTCGACCAGAAATAATAATAATAAACTGAACAGACATGTACCCAGAAGGAGAAGTCGGCCCCAACAAATTTGGCAAAACCACTATAAATACAGGGCATTAGTTCTCATTTGACACATCTCAGAATTGTAGAGAAGCAACTGGTGCGCACTGCAGTTCCCAGTTTGGTGCGCACGTGTGGAGGAGAGCTGCAGGTGCAACTGCTGCAACAACCAATTTTCAGTGTTGGCTTGGACTATCTCTTGGCTAGGGTTTGGACTATCTGATCATCTATTGTTGGTGCGCTATCCTTGGAGGAAGATGCGCTACACCTTGTTTGGCTATCTAGCCTAGGGTTTGCTTCCAGAGTAATTCTCAGTCAAGGTTAAGGTGCTCGGAGGGTGGCTTCGTCCTATGGTTGGGTGACAAGGGTATTGTTAATGGTAAAACGAGCGCACAATCTTCTATATTCTAACAAAAGGAACCTCCAGATATAAAAACAGTCAGTTCAGATATTAAGATAGATGCTTCAATTGCTCCCGTCGAGAAATTAACAGAGGTTATTAAAGCCACAGAGTTCATTTGTGTAAATCAGTTAAAAATCGTGGAAGCTCACCTTGCCAATGTAAGTAATTACATTGGATATTCAAATCTTATAGACCTAGAACTGTTAATGTTTAAGCCATTATTATAGTTATTTGCATTTCAATAGATAACAATAGCATAATACAGGATCACTGAGAAATACACAATCACAATCACAAGAAAACCTAGAAAAACTTCCTTATTATAGATAGCCAATACAATGCCAAGAGATAACTCAAACTAAAAAAGAAGATTCTCTCCCAAAGATGTGCCTCTCTCTCCTTCTTCTCTAATTGCAATTATGAACCTTGTCTCTCAAGTGAGCAAGTGAGTTGTGTCTAAGTGAGGCGCTGGCCTCCTTACTTATACAAGACTGGCACGTGTGAAGTGTCTCTTCACTGGCANGGCCGACTTCTCCAACTGGGTGGTTATAACCACCTTTAATATATTTTGGGGCCTCTTTAATATCTTCTGGGGCCGACTTCTTATTCTGCCTATTACAATTATCTTTTAACCAATCCGCAAAAGGGGATTTGGTCCTTTATAATAACCGACATGATCAATCCGCAATGGGGATTGATCCAATGAATAATATATCAAATAATAATAAGAATACACTTTGCAATTACATTATTTTAACAAGAACTTCACAAAGAACATGGAGAGTAATTTCATTTGGAAATTTCAGAAGAGGTTAAGGACGAGTCATAAGTTGATAGGGAGGATATTGAGTTTGAAGTTGTTGAATAACCAAAGAATTCAAATCTCCACCCTCCTCCCATATCTTCAGAGAAGGTCTTTGACAACTTTAGTAAAGACAGTGAAGTAGTTTCCTTGACATTTCCGCTTCCAACCTCTCAACCGTAAGATGATTCGATACAAGATAATGGGAATATGGAAGACAACTTCAGTTTACAAATTCCATATCATTATGAGAAGTGGTTGGCCTTCCACCATGACAGTCATATGCATAAATTTATCAAAAGTTTACAAGGTTTGTCAAACTTCAAAGTTTGGTGGAATAAAGAGAGACACATGTTTCTCGGGTGGTCTATTCTCAAGAAAAAATCCAAGTTGACAAAACTTAAAAAAGGATCTTCAATGAATCATCTCGGTTAGGGATATTTTAGACATTTGAAGTCTTATTTCATCCATGGCATGGTCGGTCCTAATTCTTTCCACCTTAGCCATTTGGATGGTGCACCCTCAGGTTGTTTTTCAAATGATGAGCCATTTTGGTGTCCAAAAGGGGCACCCTTTGTAACGTATCTCTAACCTTTTTCCTTTGATTCTTTCAATTTTGTCATTCTTTCATTTATGTATATAATTCATTGTACAATCATTTCATTTATGTGATTATTGTCAATATCATTTCATTTATTGATGATTGTTTATTCTTTTCACACATGTACTTTTGTTGGGTATTAGTGAGAACTTTATTTTGCAGCTCCTGAGGTTCTCACATGGTCTCCTTCCCAAAGATCAAGCATACATCCCCATGTGGAGCCAGATGTTGACCACCTATTTTGACTAGGTGTCAATTTCATGTACCATGAAGATATGTACCTTGCGGTACAACAAGTTTGAAGACCTTTGGCTCAGCGGGGCAATTATGCCCCTAGAATTTCTCTCTCCACGAAATGTTCGCTCCCTTGCGTGGAAATTTTTTGTAATGTAACATGTTAGCATGGGTCAAGTTGTAATGATTTAGTGGCCTATAAATTTATCATTAGGAAGTCCTTTCATCGAGTGTTTTTTTTCTTGGGTAATTAATTTTGTTTTTCCAACGATTTTAATTATTTGAGTTTTTCACTCAAAATTCCTCCAAAGTGGTGAAAGGTGTTCTAATGATCGAGCCCAATAGGTGACTAAGGGATGAAAGTGTTGTATATGACCACGCTAGACATCTCCTAGAGTCTTGCAGAATTTCGTTAAGTTTTGATAAACTTTTTTAATAATTAAAATTTCTCGTAAATTGAAAATTTTTAATTATTTTTAATGAAAAATATAAACATTTGGTCCTTGTGGATTTTGTATAGGGGTGTGAGTACTCAAAACAAATGGCTTATGACCCCCTACACCCTTGGACCAAGTTTCATCTCAATTGGACAAGTTTTTCTAGGTCAATGTCCATGAGAAATCCAAGTCAATTAAAAATCAACAAATAGTTGACTAAATTAAAAATGTCAAATTTTTCTTAAAGTTGTAAAACATGAGAAAATGGGGGAAGTTGTTTCCTAAGTCATTTCTATGTAATAGGGAGTCAAATAAATCAAATCTCTCATTTCCTACCTCTAATTAAACTTAAATTTAGAGAGGGGGGCGAATTTGTCTCTTGTGGGGCTCACCATCTCCATTGGATTGGTCATTTGGTGATGGGGACCACATGGGGGGGGCATTCCACACCTTGGGTGACCCCTTGGGGAATTAGAGAGAGGTTTATACTTAGGATATGGGGTTTCTTCCCCCATTTTTGAGTTTTCTCTTCTAATGGGAGTTCTCCTCTCTCATGGTGCCCCTCGTCCCCCTCCCCCCCCTCCCTCTCCCCACTTTTAAGTGAGCCTCCCTCTTTTGGGAGTGAAAATTGTAATGAATGTAAGAGGGGTCTCTCCTCTATAACTTCCTTAAAAGAAAGGCCCATATCCTCATTTTGAACATCTAATTTCATAGCAACTCCATGCTTCTCAATTTTCTCCTCGCTCTTGCTCTCTAATACTTCTCTCTTGTAACATTGTTGTCATATTGCAACCATTCTTTTCAATAACAGAAGTGAAGGTTTGGAGGAATTCTTGGTGTCCTTGTGGTGTTTTGTTGGTGTTCTATTGGAGTACTCTTGATGTTCTTGTGTGGTTTTCTTGTGAGATAATATTTTTGCAGTTTGTAATTATTTTTCACACATTGTTTTACTTGAAAAACCCAAAACAAAGTATTTTGTTGGGGATAGATATATAGTAGTATTGTTGTAGATCTATGTGAATTGTTTTTCTTTGAGTTTGCAAAGTAGTTTGTAGATCATTTTTGTTATAATTAGGGAAATAAAGCGGAGTAATTTTTTCCTTTCAATTTTTAGTAGGATAAAGACAACTAAATCAATCTTAGAATAGTAAACCAAAATAATTCAGAGTTGTTGCACTTAGGAAATCAAATTATATTTGAAACAAATTCTGAGTGTTCATTGTTATCGCACAGTTTGTAGCTAGGTCAAATGGCTATGAAGTAGAAGGCCAAACTGGTGTAACAAGAACCTATCCCACCCAATGTCACCACGATGGGGAGGTTCTTTCTCTTTAGGGAGGTTAGGCCCAGGGGAGACGTCCCCGGTAACCTAGAGTTTTGAAGAGGCAAAGGTTTAAAAGTCAAAGTAAAGTTCCCCTTCACAGGTCACCACCAAAATAGATAGTCCCACCTAAACAACCAATAATGAAGTGTAGGCCCAAAGAAGAACACCTGCTCGGAACAAAGCAACAACAAACCAATATATATGCAGGCTATGATTCAATGGGTTAGTACTTCATAAGACTATCTGATATCAATATATAAGCATTTACAACAATAAATATTGATGAAGTCAATGTTTGTTAATATAGCAATGAAATAATATCACTTCACCAATAAATATCAAGATGATGTAGCAATCAATGTATCCAATCAATCCCTTATTCAATAAATGCTTTAAAATCCATTCAATTGCCTATAAAATAAAAAATGATGCGTCAAGATGAAGTAACCAAGGGTGATGTCATCCTTCTTAGGGTTAGTAGTTAGTTAGGGTTTCAATTTAGCAAAGGTTTTGAGAGTTGTTTGATCACTTTCACTTCAACGTTGGAGGTCTAAGATCAGTGCCTAAGGGTTAAAGGTGTCAATTTAGAAGAGGACGCAAGGGTTGAAGGAAACTAAAGACTGGAGGGAAGGTTTCTCAAGTGTTGCTATGGCAGGGCTTCAGAATCAAAACCCTTGGGGAGAGAGGCTCACTCCGGTGTTGCTAAAGCAAGGCCTCGTGCTCTCTCCTCCTTCCTTAGGTCAACTTGGCAAAAACGGCTAGCATAAAAGATAAATCAAGACTAGAGAGTGTGGTGAGGGAGAGTGTTGCTAAGGCAAGGCTCTATCACCAAACCCTAGAAGCAGGACAACCCTAGGTGTAGATAACCTAGACCTAGGATGTCTCCTCCTTCTTGACTTTAGAGAGTACGACTAGCTCAGGGAGAAGAAGCAACAAGACTGTAGGTATGGCTAGGCTCTTCCTTCCTTCTTCAATGGCTGAAAATTTCTCTTTTAGGGAACATGAAACAAGGACCTACTTGTGTGCTTATCACCTAGGATTTTTTATCAGTAAATTATAAACATATGCAAGAATATAAGACTACAACCATTCAATCAAGAATTTTTTCAGAAAAAACACTTACATATCACCATGAAATAGCATGCAAATCCTAGTTGTAAACCTTCCTTCAAGGAAATGCCAAAAATGCCAAGAAATGCCTTCCTTCAACAAGTGCGCCTCACTAAATCAGAAAAACTACCCAAGTAGGGCGCAAAAATCAGACCTCACTAATGAGTGAGTGATGTGTTATGTCAAAATGAGGCTAAAACTCCTTAATATATAGTGTATCAATGACCTTAATTAATTTTAGGTCATAAAAATGGCTGACAAGACCAGAATATTGTTTTTACATTAAATTGTCAAATTAATACCCTAACTGAGCTGTAAAAAGGGTAAAAGCCCCTTCAAGGGAGGCGGTGGCCCCTTTTAGGGCAGATGAGACATCCAGAAGCAAAATGTTAGCCCCCTAGGGGGCCCTCCAACATGCCACACATGCCACTGTTGCCCAGTCTGCCTCCATGAATGTCAATGAAGCTGGATGACGTCATGGTGAGGATGGGGGCATCAAGGGCCTTCCAAGGCCACGTTCCACTGAAAATGGGTCATTACCCCAGGATGGGCTCCGCCAAAGTGCCTCTGATGGAACATCCTCTTCTTCTCTAGTGAAAAACCTCAGTGAAACACTATCTTGTCTCTGCCCCCTTGATGGGGTGTCAGCAACCATCTGATGGGCTCTTTAGTCCCATGGAGGTCCGAACTGATCATCTCCCCATGTGTATCGGTCCAAATGGTACCTGTCCGTCGGGCATGGTCCTGCTCATCAAATACTATGCCCTCCATGGGCTCATCAGTCAACAAGATCATATCAATGTTAATCATATTAGCAAACATATGAATAAGACCCTAATACATCCGTCAAGAACTCAAAGAGATTACAAAAACCTACAATACATGACTAGAGGAAAAGACAAGACGTCCTAATGGGCTAGTATCCACAAGAAACGGGAAGTCTCTAGAAAGTTTTCATCCAAGCCATGTAAATGAGATGATGTGGCTAGGGGATGTCCAGACATGTGGGTAGAGTGAGAGCTAGGGATGCATAATGTTATCTGTGGGTGCCTTTGTACAAGGCGAGTTGTACCCGTCATGGATGCAATTTTTCCAAGCCCGTTCTTGCCTTTATTATTTTATTTTATTTGTTTTTTCTTCTTCTTTTTCTTTTTATTCAAGGGCTAACCAGAGGACACTGCCTTGGCATGGTGACCAGAGCTGACAGTGTTACCCACAAGTACTTTCACAGAGATGATAAGGTTGGCTCGTGATGAGACCCCCTTTCCCTTGGTCATGCAACCAAAGGTCATTGCCCTGGTGTGGTAACTATATGGTGGCAATGTCATACTGTTAGGTACCCATGAACCTAATAGGTTGTCTCGTGATGAGACCCCCTATCCTCTTGACTAGGTCTTGTTTGTTATTTTCTAGGTCCCTCTTGTTTCTTACTGAGAGGCTTTTTATTTCCTTCTCGGGGATCCCTGGGCGAAGCATCTCGAGGTTTTATTTATAGGCTTTTATCTTTTACCAGCTGCTTTTACCTTCTGGGCCTTTAGCCCCTTCTTCCCACGAGATAAGGTGCAATCCTACAAATAGGTCAACCTAATTCCCGGACAAGGGGAATGGGACAGGTGAGCGGGAGATAAGATGAAATAGTGGTGCTATGATGGGAGCGGACGATGGCTTCTCAGAAATCCCCCGGTGGAAAACCCGGACCTATGGGCACAGGCTTGCTAGGATACCCTGTCAATCTCCCAGAGCATGGTCAAGTGGGCTAATGTAAGATCCAAGCAGTTGTTAGAGATAAAAGGAATCAGTACATATATTTAAAGGTTTTAATGATCAAAAGTGACACATACCATGATACCTGGACTAATTACCTCATGGAGCAAGAGCCTCTTCCGATACAAGACCAAGCCAAAGGTGATGGATTTTTTTGTGCTGACAAGACGAGTCTCATGAAAGAAGAAAAGGATGGGCCTTCCAGGGCCATGCTCAGGTCAATCCTTCTCTCGGTACTCCATGTCTGGGACATGTGGGCCTCGAGACATGATCTCCTAGTTATCCCTAAAAATCCAGGACATGTGCTCACCGTAGAGCGCATGAGAACCTCAGCATCTCTGGCATAACCTGCAGACCTGCTCAATCTCGATAGGGACATCAGTAAAAAAATTAGGGCGGTAATTCCACCCCATCATACATACAAATATAAATATAGACTGAAAGAAAACAATCAATAATGCAAATGTAAAAGCAAACTAACATGCAATGCAAATGGTATAATACACGAATACAAAATTCCAACTTACTTGTACTTACCTTTGAACTCGGGTTACCCCATCCTAGTGGGGTTTGAGGAGGCGCCCGTTTATGGGCATTGTGCGCCTTTGTCCCTCCAGTGTAGACAGGTAATAAGAGTCATTAACTGACTTTCTTCCAACCTTAAAAGGGCCAAGCCAAAAATTATTGTTTCCTTTGATATTAGTAGGCTTCCCTTTATTGGCATCCCACATCCATACTATGTCTCCCTCCTTGTACTCTCTGACTTTGAAATTGGTCGTTCCTTTAACAACCTTGGTGTATTGTGTAGAGGGAGGTGGGTTGGATTATGCTATAAAGATTTCTTGCTGCGAAGGAAGGATCCGTACATCATCTTCTCTTATGGTCCTAGCTTCCCTGTCTTTATACCTGTCTAGGAGTTGCAGGTATTTTTCTTTTGTGGACCTTTGTATCTGATCAAAATCTTCTTTTGTTGCAAAAGGCATATCTTCTGGAGAATATTTATGAGGCGTTTGTCTGGTTTTGTCACGTGCTTTTTCATCTTTGATGGAATCACTGGGCTCTTGCACATGAGTTGTAGTCACAGGTACATTCTGGAGACGACCAATAGTTTCATCTGTCAATGGTCCATCTGATCCTCGGAAAAAGTTGTCAAATCGCTCTTTGAGAGATGGCACCTTGATGACTTCTTTCAAAGGGATGGTTACAAGCATCTTGGATAATGCCCCTTCAAAGTCAAATTTCAGGTTAACCCTTTCAGTCTTGGATGTTCTAGGAAAGATTACATCCAAAGGTGGGTTTTTTGTTTGGTCAGTGGAAGGTTGGTTCAACTTCTTTCTTCTATACAACTGGAACTCTTGTTTCTTTAGCTTTTCTTTTGATTCCTGGACTACGTTGTTTATTACTTCCATTTGCATGGTCAAGTGGGCTAATGTATGATCCAAGTAGTTGTTAGAGATAAAAGGAATCAGATGCATATATTTAAAGGTTTTAATGATCAAAAGTGACACATACCATGATACCTGAACCAATTACCTCATGGAGCAAGAGCCTCCTCCGATACAATACCAAGTCGAAGGTGATGGATGTTGTTGTGCTGACAAGATGATTATGATGAAAGAAGAAAAGGATGGGCCTTCCAGGGCCATGCTCAGGTCAATCCTTCTCTTGGTACTCCATGTCTGGGACATGTGGGCCTCGAGACATGATCTCCTAGTTATCCCTAAAAATCGGGGATAACATCTGGCTCCAACTCAGGGACATGTGCTCACCGTAGAGCGCATGAGAACCTCAGCATCTCTGGCATAAACTGCAGACCTGCTCAATCTCGATAGGGACATCAGTAACAAAATTGGGGCGGTAATTCCACCCCATCATACATACAGATATAAATACAGACTGAAAGAAAAAAATCAATAATGCAAATGTAAAAGAAAACTAACACGCAATGCAAATGGTATAATACATGAATACAAAATTCCTATTTACCTGTACTTACCTTTGAAGTCAGGTTACCCCATCCTTGTGGGGTTTGAGGAGGCGCCTGCTGACGGGCACTGTGCGCCTTTGTCCCTCCAGTGTAGACAGGTAATAAGAGTCATTAACTGAATTTCTTCCAACCTTAAAAGGGCCAAGACAAAAAAATTTGTTTCCTTTGATATTAGTAGGCTTCCCTTTATTGGCATCCCACATCCATACTATGTCTCCCTCCTTGTACTCTCTGACTTTGAAATTGGTCGTTCCTTGAACAACCTTGGTGTATTGTGTAGAGGGAGGTGGGTGGGATTATGCTATAAATATTTCATGTTGCGAAGGACGGATCCATACGTCATCTTCTCTTATGGTCCCAGCTTCCCTGTCTTTATACATGTCTAGGAGTTGCAGGTATTTTTATTTTGTGGACCTTTGTATCTGATCAAAATCTTCTTTTGTTGTAAAAGGCGTATCTTCTGGAGAATATTTATGAGGAGTCTATCTAGTTTTGTCACGTGCTTTGTCATCTTTGATGGAATCACTGGGCTCTTGCACATGAGTTGTAGTCACAAGTACATTCTGAAGACGACCAATAGTTTCATCTTTCAATGGTCCATCTGATCCTCGAAAAAGGTTGTCAAATCGCTCTTTGAGAGATGGCACCTTGATGACTTCTTTCAAAGGGATGGTCACAAGCATCTTGGATAATGCCCCTTCAAAGTCAAAGTTCAGGTTAACCCTTTCAGTCTTGGATGTTTTAGGAAAGATTACATCCAAAGGTGGGTTTTTTGTTTGGTCAGCGACATGTTGGTTCAACTTCTTTCTTCTATACACCTGGAACTCTTGTTTCTTTAGCTTTTCTTTTGATTCCTAGTCTAGGTTCTTTATTACTGCCATTCTGGATTTCCTGGCCGCTTATTTGATGGCCTCTTGATGTTCTTCAGTCGTGATATTTATATGAGGGCCTTCTACGACATGGCCTATGTTGTTCACTTGTTGATGGCCACCATCATTGTAAGGACATTCATGTTCCCAATGTGCCTCACTGCATTGAAAACACCAGGGTTCTCATCCATAATGTTGGTAGGCTTTAAGGTGTTTGGGACTTCTATGTCCTTGAAAAAAAAATCGTTCTAGTCAACGAAACCAACTACTCTCTGTACTGGATAGCCATCTTCATCCCAATATTCAGAGACATCAGAGGTATCATCGAGATAATCACCCCAATCTGTGTCTTCTTTTGTCAAGGGAAAAGTGGGGCAATCTTGAAACAAGTATGGATCCACTGAAGAGCGTGTTTGCTCATCCTACTCAGAATGACCGGTTTGTAATAGTGTGGGAATCCCCTTAAAACATAATTGGTCATCCGATTCTTTCTTTGTTAGAAAAGAAGTTTTCAACATTTCACGGATCCTTTTAACCCTTTGCAAGATACAGGACATACTAGTGTTTAAATTGGTTCTATTATGTACCCAGGGCTCTTCAGACCTATTGGTTTCACTCATATCTTGGTTTTCTAACATTGGTGTGTTCAATACAAAAAAGAAATCTTCATAGTTAGGTTTTTTATGAGTGGCCATACCCAAATCCTCGGATGGTTCATGTTGTCTTGAGATGTTTAAGACATTGTTGATGTTTGAGAAAGTTGTGCTCCATTTCCTTTTGGGAGGCATGCGTTTAACCTAAACAATTTATGGGAACTTGGGTTCAGCTTCGGTGATATCCTCGTCACTGGATTCCCAATGTTCATTATTGTATGAGAGATTGACTTGATGGATGTAGTCTTCGAATTCAAGGTTCTTCTCAATCTGGCAAGCAAACTCTTGTGCTTCTTCTAGAGTCGGGGGTGACCGATCTTTGAGAGTAAACTGCAAAAATCCTTCCAACGAGTTCAAGTAGTGTTAGAGGACAACTTCTTCTGAGAAACTAGGTCTAATCTTCTTGAGGAGAAGGTTGAACCTATCATTGAAATCCCTAATTCCCTCGCTAGAGGCTTTGCAAATCTCAGTATATTGAGAGTAAAGGGAATCCATGCTTTATTTTTCACACCAATCTTTCTTGAAGGCTTGTTCAATATCTTCAGGGGTTTTGATGCTTCCTTTCGAGAGTTTGTTAATCCATCTTCTGGCACTTCCGGTGAGTGAGCTCACAAAGAGATTTAAAAAGACATCGGGGTGTTCTTGTATGGATTGGTGAAACTAGAATGCATCACAGAAGTTGGTCCAATGAGAGTTTCCATAGGATCCATATTCCCCTGAAAACTTAGGTATCCAGGACTGTTAGGTAAGCTTAAAGGGTCAAAGAGTTCTTTATGAGACCATTTGGGAGAACTTATAGGGGTGATAGGATTTGTGGAGGTCATAGTAGTAGATGAAAGTATATACTAACACCCACTACGGGTCGTCATTAGCTATTTGTGGAGTCGCCAAATGATTTGCTTGAAATCATCAAAGAAAAGGGAAAACAACATAGTGGAGTCGCTAGGTAAGCTTGTAAGATAAGGCTATGAGGCAAGGCTTACCGAAAATTTTTGTCGTTTGAGGAGAATTGACTCAGTGTTCCCCAGCAACGGTGCCAAAATGTTATCGCACAGTTTGTAGCTAGGTCAAATGGCTATGAAGTAGAAGGCCAAACTGGCGTAACAGGAATCTATCCCACCCATTGTCACCATGATGGGGAGGTTCTTTCTCTTTAGGGAGGTTAGGCCCAGGGGAGACGTCCCGGGTAACCTGGAGTTTTGAAGAGGCAAAGGTTTAAAAGTCAAAGTAAAGTTCCCCCTTTACAGGTCACCACCAACATAGATAGTCCCAGCTAAACAACCAATAATGAAGTGTAGGCCCAAAGAAGAACACCTGCTCGGAACAAAGAAACAACAAACCAATATATATGCAGGCTATGATTCAATGGGTTAGTACTTCATAAGACTATCTGATATCAATATATAAGCAATTACAACAATAAATATTGACGAAGTCAATGTTTGTTAATATAACAATGAAATAATATCACTTCACTAATAAATATCAAGATGATGTAGCAATAAATGTATCCAATCAATCCCTTATTCAATAAATGCTTTAAACACCATTCAATTGCTTATAAAATAAAAAATGTTGCGTCAAGATGAAGTAACCAAGGGTGACATCAACCTTATTAGGGTTAGTAGTTTGTTAGGGTTTCAATTTAGCAAAGGTTTTGAGAGTTGTTTGATCACTTTCACTTCAACTTTGGAGGTCTAAGATCAGTGCCTAAGGGTTAATGGAGTCAATTTAGAAGAGGACGCAAGGGTTGAAGGAAACTAAAGACTGGAGGGAAGGGTTCTGAAATGCTGCTATGGCAAGGATTTAGAACCAAAACCCTAGGGGAGAGAGGCTCATTCTAGTGTTGCTAAAGCAAGGCCTCGTGCTCTCTCCTCCTTCCTTAGGTCAACTTGGCAAAAATGGCTAGCATAAAAGATAAATCAAGACTAGAGAGTGTGGTGAGGGAGAGTGTTGCTAAGGCAAGGCTCTATCACCAAACCCTAGAAGCAGGATGACCCTAGGTGTAGATAACCTAGGCCTAGGACGTCTCCTCCTTCTTGACTTCAAAGAGTACGGCTAGCTCAGGGAGAAGAAGCAACAAGAGTGTAGCTATGGCTAGGCTCTTCCTTCCTTCTTCAATGGTTGAAAATTTCTCTTTTAGGGAACATGAAACAAGGACCTACTTGTGTGCTTGTCACCTAGGGTTTTTTATCAGTAAATTATAAACATATGCAAGAATATAAGACTACAACCATTCAATCAAGAAGTTTTGTAGAAAAAACACTTACATATCACCATGAAATAGCATGCAAACCCTAGTTGTAAACCTTCCTTCAAGAGAAATGCCAAAAATGACAAGAAATGCCTTCCTTCAACAGTGTGCCTCACTAAATCAGCAAAACGACCCAAGTAGGGTGCAAAAATCAGACCTCACTAATGAGTGAGTGATGTGTTATGTCAAAATGAGGCTAAAATTACTCAATATAGTGTATCAATGACCTTAATTAATTTTAGGTCATAAAAATGGCCGACAAGACCAGAACATTGTTTTTACATTAAATTGTCAAATTAAAAACCTAACTAAGTTGTAAAAAAGGTAAAATCCCCTTCAAGGGAGGCGCTAGCCCCTTTTAGGGCAGATGAGACATCTAGGAGAAAAATGTTAGCCCCCTTAGGGGCCTCTCCAACATGCCACACGTGCCACTGCTGCCCAGTCTGCCTCCATGAATGTCAATGAAGTTGGATGACATCATGGTGAGGATGGGGGCGTCCAAGGCCTTCCAAAGCCAACGTTCCACTGAAAATGGGTCATTCCCCCAGGTCGGGCTCCACCAAAGTGCCTTTGATGGAACGTCCTCTTCTTCTCTGGCAAAAAACCTCGATCAAACACTGTTCTGTATCTGCCCCCTTGATGGGGTGTCAGCAACCATCTGATGGGCTCTTCAGCCCCATGGAGTTCCGAACTGATCATCTCCCCATGTGTACCGGTCCAAATGGTACTTGTCTGTCAGGCATGGTCCTGCACATCAAAAACTACGCCCTCCATGAGCTCATCAGTCACCGGGATCATAGCAATGTTAATCATGTTTCATCATCAATATTATCAAACATATGCATAAGACCCTAATACATCCGTCAACAACTCAAAGAGATTACAAAAACCTAAAATACATGACTGGAGGAAAAGACAAGATGTCCTATTGGGCTAGTATCCACAAGAAATAGGAAGTCTCTAGAAAGTTTTAATCCAAGCCATGTAAATGAGATGATGTGGCTAGGGGATGTCCAGACATGTGGGTAGAGTGAGAGCTAGGGATGCATAATGTTATCTGTGGATGCCTTTGTAGAAGGCAAGCTATACCCGCCATGGATGCAATTTTTCCAAGCCCATTCTTGCCTTTATTATTTTCTTTTATTTTATTTTTCTTCTTCTTTTTCTTTTTATTCAAGGGCTAACCAGAGGACACTGCCTTGGCATGGTGACCAAAGCTGACAGTGTTACCCACAAGTACTTTCATAGAGATGATAAGGTTGACTCGTGATAAGACCCCCTTTTCCTTGGTCATGCAACCAAAGTTCACTGCCCTGGCGTGGTAACCAGATGGTGGCAATGTTTTACTGTTAGGTACCCATGAACCTAATAGGATGGCTCGTGATGAGACCCCCTATCCTCTTGACTAGGTCTTGTTTTTTATTTTCTAGGTCTCTCTTGTTTCTTACTGAGAGGTTTTTTATTGCCTTCTCGGGGATCCCTAGGCGAAGCATCTCGAGGTTTTATTTATATGCTTTTATCTTTTACCAGCTGCTTTTACCTTCTGGGCCTTTAGCCCCTTCTTCCCATGAGATAAGGTGCAATCCTACAAACAGGTCAACCCAATGCCCGGACAAGGGGAATGGGACAGGTGAGCGGGAGATAAGATGAAATAGTGGTGCTATGATGGGAGCGGACGATGGCTTCTCAGAAATCCCCCGGTGGCAAACCCAAACCTATGGGCACAGGCTTGCTAGGATACGCTGTCAATCTCCCAGAGCATGGTCAAGTGGGCTAATGTAAGATCCAAGCAGTTGTTAGAGATAAAATGAATTAGATGCATATATTTAAAGGTTTTAATGATCAAAAGTGACACATACCATGATACCTGGACTAATTACCTCATGGAGCAAGAGCCTCCTTCGATACAAGACCAAGTCGAAGGTGATGGATGATGTTGTGCTGACAAGACGAGTCTCATGAAAGAATAAAAGGATGGGTCTTCCAGGGCCATGCTCAGGTCAATCCTTCTCTCGGTACTCCATGTCTGGGATTTGTGGGCCTCGAGACATGATCTCCTAGTTATCCCTAAAAATCGGGGATAACATTCATAACTCTCAGATCTGAACTGTCATTTTGATTCTGATCATAAGCAATGATTAGATCTAAACAAATAGATTTATAGGATTTCTAAATTAGTCAACAATAGTTCTGAGTAAGTTCAGATCTAATCAATTTGATCTAGTCAATAATAATTTCCAGAAGGATCAACAACATAATAGATCTAAACAAAACAAATCAGATCTATAGATCTGATGTAAATCTAACTAAAGAACAAATCTAAACAGTATATCTGATATAAGATCAGATCTATCAAGAATAAACAGATCTAACAATGATGAACATCAGAAATAAGGAACAACATACTGATTTAACCAAATTTAACCTTGAACAAGTAACTTACCTTTAAGCCTTACCTCTGATCACTATAGGAAGTCATGTCGCACACAAGGGATGGAGGCCACTTGTAATTATGCTCAGAGAAAATTCAGGGTCATAGATCTACCATATAGGTTAGATCTCTTGCCAAGAGATGAATAGATTTTCTTGCCACTAAGGAGAAAAGGGCCACATAAACACCACACCAAAAATATGTGATTAAACCCTCACACACACTGAAACTTCCGGGGACACAAACCCTCATACACACAGGAAATTTCAAGGATCCAAACCCTCACACAAAAGAGGGTTTACAGGCTATGGCTCACTGAATAGTGGTCAGATCAGTGCTGAGGAAGTCACGGCTTAATGAGAGGGGGATCAGATCTGAACTGGAAGAGTCACGACTCAAACAAGTCTGCATTAGAAGGGAGACGACAACTTCAAACCTTAGCTCAACAACCCTTAATACAAACCTGGCATCAGCAAGGGATGGTCTTCACCACACCAAGAACACATGGACCTGTCAAAAACAAGGTTGAATTGTTGAAGGAGGGTTGCAGCTTCAAAGAGGAGATCTGATCACTTTAAATGATAATGAGAGTGTGTAATGACGGGTTGAGGGTAGGCCTTTATTTATAGTTTAGACTAGGGAAAAATAAGGGTAATAGTAATTAAAATAATAATTAAAAATAACATGTTTTAATTAATATAAATATTAATTTAAACATGTTATAATTAAAACATTTAATTAATATTTTAATTAACCCTTAAGACAAAACAAAGCCCCAAACAAACACAAGTAAGGGTAAAAGGGTTTTAGTTGGGGTTGCTTGGTGGCAATACTTGTCCATTCATTTTCAAGGTGACCTTATTAACTTTATCATCATTGCATATGAGATACATCCCTTATGTGGTCATGCCCACCTTCAAGGAGGGTCATACACCAACAAAATACCTGATCAAGGATCAAGTTTCCCTAGAACATTTTTGGGGTCTTATCCACCAAGGTACAAGACCAAGGATGAACCCATGCCCCAGGCATGGGTACCCTGGACGATGTCCAGGGGCCCTAGACATATCTAGGGACTTTAACTTCTTGGTCCCAAACCAAGAACCCCAGTCATATATTGGGGGCCTTCTCAAGGGTCTTTACTTCTTGGTCTCAGACCAAGAACCCCAGTCATATACTGGGGGCCCTAACAAGGGTCTTTTTCCATGGCACTGATTGTTTTGGTCCTAGACCAAGTACCCCAGGAGTGCACTGGGGGCCCTAGATCTCGGCTAGGGTCTTTTTCATCCTCCCGGAGAATGGCTCTTGCAGCTGCTACAAATTTAACAATTTTAAATTAATCACTTTCTTATCTCATTGTGTAGCAAGTATTTACAACTTTGCAGGTTACCAAAGCTTGGAAATGAGGAGTCCAATAGTTTCATTTCTCTTCACTAATATTTCTGTTATTATTTCAGCATTCTTTTACACAATTTATGGACTTATTTCTCTTCTAAATATTGCAATCTAATCAAGTTTTATGTTTAGATTTTTAGTGTAAATTTTTTTGTTTTAGATTACTAACACATTTGAAGTGATTTCTAACAATTTCCAACACACTTTACTTTTGTTTTTTGTAGGTTTTCACCAGTCCAAGGGGAGGTGCTATCCAATTTTGGCCACAAGGAGCTCAAGGAAGCATCCAAAGGCCTTGGTGCAAAACCCTCTCCCACTTCTTTCTTTCCAAATCATTGTAAGCATCCCAAGAGAGTCTCTTGGGCTTGCATTCTTTTATCATTTTCATAAGTTGTAAATTGTAAATTATTTTCAAGTTTTGTTTATGCCCACACCTTACATGTGATTAGCTTTGTCACCCTTGCAAAACCGTGTTGGCTAGTTATGAGCTTAATTTTTTGTTTTGCTTAATTTCTTTGCCCCACTTCTCCCACAAAGAGAAGGTTGAGAGGCTAGTGTTAGCTTGCTCTATTTTATTTACAAATTCTTTACCCACCTTGGCACAAAATCGGTAGGCTTGATTTTCACATTGTGCCATAGTTGTGAGGTTTGAAAAATTATTTTATTTTGTCCACATTTGTCCTTAAGGCAAATTTGTGTGGATAGATTGTTCATTCAATTGTTTCAACTTATTTCAATTATTCATTTGTGCCCACACCTTGCATGTGAGTGGCTTTGCCACCCTTGCAATATCGTGACGACTAGTTAGAATTTCTTTTTTTGGCAAAGTAATCAAACTCTTGCCCCTCCTTTTGCCTCGTATTCCCTCCCCTTGCCACTTTGTGGATCTTGGGTAACAAGAAAGGGAAAAGGATTGTGTGGCTAGTCTAAATAGACACCTAATTCTATTATTTTTAAAACCATTAAAAATGGGTGACTTGGGAGGCTAGAAGGGGTTCAAGCTAAGGACAGTTTCACAACACTACGTCTCCTCCTTGTTGAGCGCCCAAGCATCTTGGATTTGACCTGTGGAGCTAGAGGAGAGCCTTATTATTCCATTGTTGAGCACCCAACACTTCCTCTTGGTTGAAGGGATAAGGATTTGGGGTAGTAACATAGCTTAGGCTTGCAACTTTCACATCTAATTGTCCCTAATTCAAAGAGAGACCTAAAAATCTATTAAAAGTAGCCTACACACATTGCAATGCTTTCAACTCACATTTTCTATATTTCAAGTTTTTTCATTCCTTTACTTTTGAAGCAATTTCACTTTCAAGTAATTTCATTTCATGTGAATAATTATTTTCAAGGTATCTTTCATTTCAAGTACTCTTTATTCATTTGAACATAATTCTTTAAAGTATAAAGTTGTCTTTCAATTCATTGTATAGATATCTCATAGATTTGTTTCATTTTTGTAGAAGTATCTTGCTTTGTATATATATATATATAT
>ML786261.1:337684-348367 GCA_009831015.1 Picea engelmannii | reverse complement strand
ATAGCCCCTATGAGGGGAGCAATGTTTCCTCTTCCCTTAGCCAGTGAAATTGGTGGTGTCTAGATTGTAGCTAATATTGGTTAAGAAAGAAGGAAAAGAAAATCCCTTTGTTTAAGAGTGTTGTAAAGACTGGTTAGCGCATTAATTAGACTTAGGTAACTTAGCTTCAACCTTGGTTGACAGGTGTGTTCGAATGAAGATATTGAAAAAACCTCCAATTTTGTTTTGATGAGGAGAAGTAAACCTGAAAGTTAAACAAACTTCAAAAGTTCCCATAAGATACCCTTGCCACGAATTTGATGGAGATTTTATTGAAATCCTCAATGCACCATTGAACGACCTATTCAGGGTCTAAGTTATAGTGACCAAGCCAACATGGCATATTTTACACCATAGTGCATAAAACCACATTCAGACAATTGTCTTGAAGTCATGCCAAGTGCCAATGTTGGTTTGTGGATGCTAAGTTTTGAGTGTGCATCTGCCACCAAGTGAGGGTTTACTCTTCCAAGTGTACCTCGTGTTTTGGTCTTGGAGTAGGCCTCAAAACTGCAAAGTGCATATACATTGCATGTCCTTTGAAAGTGTTTTTGCAAGATCTTGAGGACATGACTATTCGATAGATACTCCAGCATACCTTGATATAATATCTCTAATGAGTTCAAAGGGCATTTTGATGCAAGACATCTCATCTAGCAAAAAACATGACAAAGATGCCCCTGCAACCTCATCACAAACAACTATTATTTAAGGGTGTCTGACTAACTTAAAAGTAAATTAGCAAGGATCGTGTCCTCAACAAAGGAACATTTGGCAACTTATATATATATATATATATATATATAACAAGTATTACACGGCTTGCCTTTCTTAAACTTAAAAGTAAATTAGCAAGGATCATGGCCTTAACAAAGGAATATTTGGCAACTTATATATATATATATATATATATATATATATATATATATCAACTCAATCCAAGATTGAAGGACACATGATAAAGAGAAGTTTTGTGTCCTGTTTCCGGGGGTCGTCGTGCCCGTGTCGGATACTCGTATTTTTGTGTCCTTTGTGTCCCCGTGTCAAGTGACTTAAGTGTGCAGTGATATTTATTGTATTAGAGGTGTCAAGAGGGGCTCCTTGGATAGCTAAGATATCTAATGCTTTGTATATGTTACTTTTCCATGAAGCCATGATTCTTTTAGGAGTTTGTTCACCTAAGTTATCAAGGAACAACCCTCTTATATCTTGAAGGATTTCAAGGTTTTTCTCGATTGAAGCTTGAGATGCCTTTTTAACCTTTCTTCGGTAAACCTTTTCCAAATCAGGAAATCCAGGAAAAAGTCTTTGAGATGAACTCCTCATGGAGTATCTCCTAGATGTACTTTCTTCTTGTAGAGTCACCAGATGAGTTCTTAAAATAAATATTTAAACTTTGACTCATCAAATGTGTTGAAGCATACTCATCTAGATCCTGGAAATGGACGTAATCCTCGACAACGATGCCAAAATGTTACCACCGGTTACAACAAAATCTAGCACCAACAAAAGCGTAAAGTCCCAATCACCAAGGTGTTAGTTTTGTGAAACTCAAGAAGGCTACCCACTATCATCTCAATAGCTCTTCCTCTCACTTTTGGTTGGCTCTTCTCCAACTCAAGGGGGCTTCCCTAATTAGGATTGCTATGGAGTGGAGACACAAGGTGATTTATTGAAGAGTATGCCCAAGCGAAACAAATGTTCTAGCAATAGTGGAAAAGTGAATGGGTTAAGGAAAGTAAGATGGAGGTGAATCCCTAAGACCAATGCCTAATCACATTGTAGGTAGATTGGAATCAAAGTGGCATGAATCTAAGAGGGTGAACGCATGAATGTGTAAGGCAACAAGGGTTGTTATACATGCCACAAGTCAGCCTTACCTTGCTGAAAACTATTGCAGAAAATTAACATTGGAAGGATATGGGTGCCATTCTTAAGCACTTGTTATGAAGATGAGGTCATATTACACTAGCAACAACTAGGTTGATTAGATGCATGCTTAACACAAGAACAATAGATATAAGAGGGATTAAATGATAAATCCTCACATTACAATATCCAAATGAACATAGTTCATTACAAGGCCTTCATAACATGTTCCAAGGGTCTCCTACAGTAAATAAACAACATATGAAAAATATTGCAAACATAAAAGGCTCACATGAACTAGAAGCAATACCTCTGATCTTCCATAAAGATTGTCAAAATGATGTACAATGTAGCCCAAGGGGAGAGCTACTCAAACGCCAAACTCCCAACAACCATCAAAGGGAGAGAAAGCTCCTCTTTATAGAAGTTTCTTCTCTCTTACAATAAAAGATTATTATTTGCCAACTTGTTAGATTTTCATTAGTTTCATTAAGATTAGATTTACCATAGCATTTCTATCTTCTTTTAACATTCAATAATCATATACTGAAATATATAAGCAATAGATAAACAAGCACAAGACACAAAGATTTATCTTGGGATAACACCAAACACGGGGAAAAACCCAGCCAACTTTTCTTAGAGAGAATATTCCAATACAACCATGAACAGGCTCTAATAACAAGAGCAAACCAACAATGAAGAACCAAATACTTATCTCTTCTTCTTGTCAAACCCTAGCTAGGGTAGACAACTAAGTCACCATAGAACTGGCGCAACTGGTAACTGCAAATGCAAATACTACTGTAACTGGCACGAAGCAACTGGGCAACACCACACAACCTTAGCGCAACTCTTCCAGAGGTAGCGCACAAGAGAGATCACCTAAGAACCACCAAGAATATCCTTCCCCAAGTGGGGCGCACTCTCCAAGAGAACCAGAAACAAGAAATAACAAAACTGCAACTGCAGCTGCAACTGCCTAGTGTGCACTGCAGAAGGAGAACTGTGTGGCTATACAAACGAACTGACCCAGATTAGTATTTATACTAATATGGGCGCATGTCTAGGGCCGACTTCTTATTCTGGGTCTGTGGGCCGACTTCTCTTCCTGGAAATTATATTTCCACTTTATTATTATTTCCTGTGGGCCAACTTCTCTTCCTAGAAATTATATTTCCACTTTATTATTATTTCCTGTGGGCCGACTTCTCTTTTGTGGTCTTCTATTTCACTTTATTCTTTTCCGGGATGTTCTTCAACTGTTCAATGGTCTTCCTTTGACTTCTTGGAATCTTCTTCTTCTCTATGAAAAGTTGTCCAGGAGGAAATACCTCCCGCAGCGACCAAAACATCAACACTCCCTCTTAGCTAGAGAGGTATCTTTCCACGGTGTCTTCATCCAATAGTCCACTGACTACTCTGTAATCAACTAGTAGCACACAGCTACTACCATGTCATCGGTAGCTCGAATCATCCGCCACAGTCTCTATGACTATGTTGCAATCAACCAGTAGCACACAGCTACCCATATTGTCCAGTAGTACACAACTACTATCGTAGTCCAGTAGTATACAACTACTGCCATAGTCCTCCTAACTGTGTTGCGATCAAATAGTAGCACACAGCTACTTCCAAGCGGCCTGGTAGTCTCCATGGAAATCAGTGAGTAGCACACAGCCACTACAATGCCATCCAATCTGCTACCAAATCATAGCAGTACACAACTACTGTCCAGTGGAACACAACCACCACCAGTGGTACACAACCACTGTTGTAGTAGTACACAACTATTGTCCAGTGATACACAAGCACTACCAGTGGTACACAACCACCATAGTAGCACACATCTATTGTCCAGTGATACACAATCACTGCCAGTGGAACACGTCCACAGTAGTAGCACACAACTACTTTCCAATGATGCACAATCACTTCCAGTGGAACACATCCACCGTAGTAGCACACAACTATTGTCCAGTGATATACAATCACTGCCAGTGGAACACATCCACCGTAGTAGTACACAGCTATTGTCCAGTGATACACAATCATTGCCAGTGGAACACATCCACCATAGTAGCACACAACTATTGTCATGTGACACAGTCACCACCATAGTTTCACGACTATGCATGTGGTGTTTCTTCTCTCATCGGGTCTGGCAATGTGTTACCCCCTCAGTCACCTCACCTGACTAATCTAGGGAACCCTTGGCCAGAGGGGTTAGCTGCAGGAGGAGAAACAATAGACCTCCCTCTCAACGAGGGTGGACATTTGGCATCACACCAAGCTTGTCTCTGAAGTACTCATACTTCACTCTAGACAGAGGCTTGGTGAGAATGTCCACTATCTACTCATCTGTGGATATGTACCGGAGCCCCATAACTCCTCTCTGCACCATGTCTCGGATGTAATGGTATTTGATCTCTATATGCTTCACACAACTTTGATTATCACAATATATCAAAGTTGGCTCCAACTCTAGATCAAATATCCCTGCAAACAGCTTCTGAAGCCACACTGCTTCACGGCTTGCAACACTAGCTGCGATATACTCTACCTCTGTTGTACTGAGTGCCACTAACGTCTGCTTCCTGCTTAACCATGAGATCATCCCTGATCCCAAACTGAAGCAGCATCCAGATGTGCTTTTCCGGTCCACTACACTCCCTGCCCAGTCAAAGTATGTATAACCCTACAGCTTCACATCTCCATCCAAGACATATCTCAATCCATATCCAACTGTACCATGTAGGTACCTCAACACATGTTTTGCAACTATCCAATGTACATGTCTAGGCTCAACAATGTATTGACTCAAAGTGTTCATCATAAAGTACTCCATTTGTACTCCATGTCATCATAAAGTACTCCATTTGTCAAAAGGCCTCCAATCAAGCTAGGGTGTTCACATCATGAGGCTCAAACCAAGCTAAATCATACCAAATAAACCATTGAAATGACTAGAACCATGTGAAAACGAGTGTATATGAAAAGCATTCTCCAAAAATGTAATGTCAACCATGCCAGATATAATCCACATGTGAAATAAGGCCCAGTGTGCTAGGGCGCTCATCGACTAGGCTCGTGCAATATCAAACCCTATCTAAACCACATCCAAACCTAGTAATGTAATGACTAAAACAATTAGAGGAAAAAAGAACATCTGAAGCAGTATCTCATAGTGGCAAACCAACACATCAAATATAACACCACCATACAAAGATATAGCGAAAGAAACAAAGGAAACTCCAATATCAACCCAAGGTACACCAATAATCAATCATTGAAGACCATCTTATGGTCTAGGGAAATAATCAAATGATCGCGCAATGACAAGTTTCCTCAAGACACCGCACACCCATCGTTGGCGATGGTCTACAAAGTCACAAGGGAAGTGTTGAGGAAAAAATTGCTCCAATAACAATGCATCTCTATCCATCAAGTGTTATCCTATGTCCCCCTACAAATCTCTAACATATGTGAAGAAAATCACAAGTGTAACTAAACTATGATGAAAATCACAAGGGGTTTGGTGAAAACCACAATTGTCGTGACGAAAATCACAAGTGTGGGACCTCATACAAAGTATGAGGTAACAGTCACAAATTACAAGTTGTCATCCACACAAAACCCTCTAGAAGCAATCCCAACCCAAAATCAAATAGTATTGGAGGAGGTTCATCATTGAAATTGGGTTCTCTCAAAGTTGTAACCAAGGTGAAAAGTTCACCTTCCAACAACCAAAAGATGCTCTAAAACTTGATGATTAGCTGAAGCAACTTGATTCCTAGTATGAATTGCAATAATACACAAATGGATACAAACTTACCTTCACAAACCTAAGTGTGCAAGACTTTGCTATAGCGGGGTAATTTATGTGAGCAGAGATTGACCTTCAATGTCACACAAACCATTACATGGGATGATTCAAAGTCACTATCAAGGATAAATTCTATTATGTCAACTCTTGGAAGGAACAACAACAATAGTGGAAATGCTCACAATAGAGGTCTATTTACATGATAGATGCCTACATCTCAGAGTTCAACCATTATACAATTTAGCCTAGAGCAATGGACAAAGAAGCAAAGTATAGGACCATTATGATTAGCCCAGTTTTAGCCAAGTTAAATGGAATTATTTTGGAAGAGAAGATCAGCATATGGCTAGAAATCCACGAAAAAGGAGCTAAAGTCCAAGTCGGATTTTTAGGAGCTTTAATTCAATTGTGGACCACCTTGTTATGCTTAGGAACATTGTAGAGGAGTGTTGCAATAGTAAAACAAATCTCATGTGTTTTTTTACTAACTTTGGGAAAGCTTTTGACACAGTGTCCAGGACTAACCTTTGGAATAGATTAGGAGAGTTAAAAGTCCCTCTCGAGTTGAGAGCTATTGCGATAAGGTTGTATGAGAATGTTATTGCCAAGTTTGGGAACAATGAGGGCTGGTCAGAATAAATTAATTGTAATATAGGAGTTAAGCAAGGTTGTCCCCTGTCCCCTACCCTTTTTGGCATATACATTGATAAGTTAGAGGGTTGTCTGATAGAAGCAGGGTCTCTAGGCCCGACTCTAGCTAGTATAGTTATCATCCTTCTTTACGTGGATAATATTGTACTTATGGCGAGAAGTCCCTATGATCTCAACAAGCAACTAAAAATCCTCAAGGATTCCTGCTCTAGTACAGGTATGATTGTTAATACTGACAAAACAAATGTTATGATAATTAAATCCAAAAGGCCACTTATGCTAATTTCATGTATGACAACAACAACTTGGAGGAAGTAACTTCATACAAATATCTCGGAATCGATCTTCACCACAAACTTAACTAGAACTTTAACATCGAGAAAAGGATAAATGGAGGGTGGAAAGCTTATTATGGGCTTGAAAACAATTGTAAATCAGCGAACCTTTGCCTATGTGATAAGAAGAAACTCCTCTTTGAGACTATCGTCACTCCTGTTATTTTATATGGTTATGAAGTTTGGGGCTACAACATCTCTAGAAATCGTGGAGATAGAGCAAATCCAAAAGTACTTTATAACTTATAATATCAAAATCAAAAGCAATAACACCTATCCTATCCTCCTCATAGAAAAAAACCTTTCCCCCATTGAGAGCATGGCTATGATTCAGTACCCCTAATGTACAAGAACAAGATAAACAACATGGAAGACAAGAGGCTTCCTAAGATTGCTTCAAGTTCCAATCAAAACCGCCTGCAACTCAAGAAGGGTTGGCATAAAGATGCCAAGTCTTGGCTAAATCATTGGGGTATAAAGGAAGATGTCACTCTACAAAATAACAATAATATTAAAAATACCATTACATCTAAATTTAAGGAGAAATTGTAGTGCGATTAATAATTAGAGGATAAAAGAAAATTATTTACTATAAGGAGGTGATCAACCCTAATCTAGAAGATCAAAAGTATCTCTCTGTCTTAACTAGCATAATGGAGAAAATCAACATTGCTTAAATAAGAACAAACTCTCACGAGCTCCATATAGTGAAATGGGGCTTTGGACAATTCCTAAAACACCACGGGTCAAAATAATTTGTCATCTTTGTGACACTAAAAGGGTTGAAGATGAAAAGCACTTTCTATTAGAATGTCTTGCGTACACCCACATCAAATCAGAATTTCAAAATATTTGTTATGATACCTAGCTTCCTAACCTTTTAACTCATCAAAATTATGGTGATTAACGAACATTTCTCTTAAAGCTTTTCGAGCACAAAAATAGAATTATAAAAAAAAACAAATAATTTCCTTACCTTTCTTAAGATCCGATAGACCAAATTTGGTCTTAGTGGACATTAAACATCATTATCATCATATATAAACAAAGAGAGAGAAGCCCCAAGGGTTAGCTCAATCGGTTGGACCATCCACCAAAGGCATGTTGCCAATGGGGAGGTCACAGATCCAATCCAGTCAAGTCCCTTAGGGTTTCCAACTACAAGGTTTGTGGTCAATCCACCTTCCATCCAAGAATTTCGAGGAAGAAGGGTGAGTGCTCTACGAGGAATTGATTATTGGCCTTCTAGGAATTGATTACCTTTGGGCTGACCAAACTTAAAGCATTCCTCGAGAAAAACATATATTGTCCAAGGGGTTATCTCAACTGGTTATAACCATATTGTTGAGCATTTTGCTAGTTTTGTGCCAGCAAGTGCTCAATTTGAATCCCCCTGGGTTAGGCACACTAGTCTACACCGACACGTTTACTAGGCATGCCATCTAAAAATGTGGGTAAGCATCCCTTGGGATTCCCCACAAGGTTTTCCTTGAAAAAGCAAATATGTGTGTGTGTGTGTATAGAGAGAGAGAGACACCTCATGAGAAGTTTTAACACATGCTATAGAACATGAGGCCTCACCCCAAATGCATTATTCATTTTCACTTAGTAAGGCATCACCTAAAGGAGATTACCACTTTGTTAAGAAACTGTCCACACATAATTATGTATGGTCACGTCAATAGGTCAACATAGGGCTTTCTAAAACATTTCCATAATCACATGCATACAAGAATCTTAAGGCTGAAAGAGGCAATGCCAACTCAAAATGTCATTTTTGTTAAAATTCCTCAACCTAGCACCCGATTGTTAATTCCGAGCAAAAACAGATTTCATTGATTCACAATTAGTTAGGTTCTTAACAAACAAATATTCAACGGAAGCAAATAAATCAAGAAACCTTAAAAGACAATTGCACACAAGATTTCGAGTAATCAACCCCTTAAAAAAAAACCTCGCGCAAAAACCAATTCTGTGAGATTTGATTATTAATTTGGAGCTCCGTTCCTAGGAAAATAGCCCTCTAAGGAAATTACAATTACAGCAATTAACCTAGCCTCACAAACCTCAAGGTTGCTAAAACCCTTACTGTCACTTTGTCTCTTACCCTCAGATCCCTACACCTACACACCTGAAAGCTCACTCTTTGTGTGTAGTCTATATCTCACTTGTGTCTTCTCCTCTTACCTTAGCTGCCATTTTATAATCTTGAGATTAGACCAGATCAAACCCTAAGCCAAAACCCTAGACCTCATCCAAAGTGATCAATGGTTGAGATCTAATCTCCCGTTCACTTTAGATCGAACGGCTATGACTTAATTTAATTTTCACTTAAGTTACTAGAGCCAATAACTTAATTAACCTCCATTAATTACAAAAATGTCATTCATTTACACAAAATGAACTTCTAAGGTTCTAAGAGACATTAGACGACTTCCATGTGCTAGACACATGCCAACGTGGAAGTACCTGTCTGATGCTACAACTTTCAACACTACCTCTTAGCGAGGAAGGTACCTTGTCTGCTCTATCTTTGCGATCAAACTTGCTACCTTGTCGGCTCTCGATGCTCCCTCTAACTCAAAAGTTATCCTAGCCGACTCTCTCAAACCTGTCTGTGAAGACTTTCCTCTGATAATGCTCCTAGAAGCCTCCTGCTCTTGCGCATCCTGCATGATCATCTCGTACCATGACTACTTTTCTGGATAGACTTGGAAGGTTCCTCCTTCCCACTGGAACCTGAAAGTTGACTCCCTCTGAGCTACTCAACCTTCGGAGCTACCTGATCCTTTTCCTTTGTCACTCTGCTACTGCTTGCCATAGCTCACATAGGCTTTGCCTTTAACCTATACAGGTTGCTCTCTCTAACTCCAAAGACAATTGCTTTGTCTGAGCTAGATCCTTTGGGCATAATAAGTGCATGTCCATCTCGAAATAAGACCTCATAGCCCTTCTTCTCAATCGTTGAGACTGAGAGCACACTCGACCTGAGTTCTGGCACCCATAGTACATTTGTTACTCTCAATACACCACCCAACTCCATCTGGAATGGCATTGTTCCAGATCCTTTCACTGCATGCTTGGTGGCCACACCAAGGTCCGCATGCATGTCTGAGTTTGATGTTGTGAAGCTCTCAAATAGCTATTGTGCTCTTTTCATATGACATGTGGCTCCACTATCAATCAACCACACACTAATTGGTAAAGTGCCTGTGGAAAGCTGGGAAACAAGGCAAACCTCGTCCTCAAACCTTTTGGCAAACTCATCTTCCTTTGTCATTGCAGCAACCTCCTATTGTGTCTTGTTTTTGCCCTTCTTCCTTTTCGGACACTGTGAAGCATAATGTCCCTTCTTATGACAATTGAAGCATTTCACCTTACTGTTATAACGTTATTTGCCACCTAATCATTAGGTCATTATCACCTAAAGATCACCTATCCAATCCAATATTCACCACTTCTTCCCTAAGATTCTAGCCTAATTTCCACTTGGTCTCTCTTATCCTTCATTAACAGTGCGACCGGAAAGGGTTGTTCGCTCTTTCCCTTCATTAAGGGAGCGACTAAAAGGGTTGGTCACTCTTTCCCTTCATTAAGGGTGCGACCGAAAGGGTTGGTCACGATTTTTGGCCTGCCATGTTGCAACCGGGTCGCTCTCTCTCTGTGTATGGGTCGCAATCGAGCCTAGAAGCTCCCATTTTTGGACTTGGTTTCGATGGATGAGATCTCCCACCGATTTCTCAGGGTCTAGCCTCGAGAAGGCTTCCATTATGAGCTCGAAGATATTATCCTACTAACCATATGGCCTTATCCCTAAAGCCCTATAAGAACCAAGCCATTTCCCATGGGAAGGGAGGAGGAAAGAGCTAGCAAAGTTACTTTGGTGATTTGGTTGCAAGAATTGGGCAAGGAGCTTGGAAGAAAGAAGTCTCTTCAATTTACACCTGTAAGTTGTAATATTGC
>ML786261.1:310041-328362 GCA_009831015.1 Picea engelmannii | reverse complement strand
ATATTTCCACTTTATTATTATTTCCTGTGGGCCAACTTCTCTTTTGTGGTCTTCTATTTCACTTTAATCTTTTCCGGGATGTTCTTCAACTGTTCAATGGTCTTCCTTTGACTTCTTGGAATCTTCTTCTTCTCTGTGAAAAGTTGTCCAGGAGGAAATACCTCCCGCAGCGACCAAAACATCAACACTCCCTCTTAGCTAGAGAGGTATCTTTCCACGGTGTCTTCATCCAGTAGTCCACTGACTACTCTGTAATCAACTAGTAGCACACAGCTACTACCATGTCATCGGTAGCTCGAATCATCCACCACAGTCTCTATGACTATGTTGCAATCAACCAGTAGCACACAGCTACCCATATTGTCCAGTAGTACACAACTACTGTCGTAGTCCAGTAGTAAACAACTACTGCCATAGTCCTAACTATGTTGCGATCAAATAGTAGCACACAGCTACTTCCAAGCGGCCTGGTAGTCTCCATGGAAATCAGCGAGTAGCACACAGCCACTACAATGCCATCCAATCTGCTACCAAATCATAGCAGTACACAACTACTGTCCAGTGGGACACAACCACCACCAGTGGTACACAACCACTGTTGTAGTAGTACACAACTATTGTCCAGTGATACACAAGCACTGCCAGTGGTACACAACCACCATAGTAGCACACATCTATTGTCCAGTGATACACAATCACTGCCAATGGAACACGTCCACGGTAGTAGCACACAACTACTTTCCAGTGATGCACAATCACTTCCAGTGGAACACATCCACCATAGTAGCACACAACTATTGTCCAGTGATATACAATCACTGCCAGTGGAACACATCCACCGTAGTAGTACACAGCTACTGTCCAGTGATACACAATCACTGCCAGTGGAACACATCCACCGTAGTAGCACACAACTATTGTCATGTGACACAGTCACCACCATAGTTTCACGACTATGCATGTGGTGTTTCTTCTCTCATCGGGTCTGGCAGTGCGTTACCCCCTCAGTCACCTCACCTGACTAATCTAGGGAACCCTTGGCCAGAGGGGTTAGCTGTAGGAGGAGAAACAATAGACCTCCCTCTCAACGAGGGTGGACATTTGGCATCACACCAAGCTTGTCTCTTAAGTACTCATACTTCACTCTAGACAGAGGCTTGGTGAGAATGTCCACTATCTACTCATCTGTGGATATGTACCGGAGCTCCACAACTCCTCTCTGCACCATGTCTCGGATGTAATGGTATTTGATCTCTATATGCTTCACACAACTTTGATTATCACAATATATCAAAGTTGCCTCCAACTCTAGATCAAATATCCCTGCAAACAGCTTCTGAAGCCACACTGCTTCACGGCTTGCAACACTAGCTGCGATATACTCTACCTCTGTTGTACTGAGTGCCACTAACGTCTACTTCCTACTTAACCATGAGATCATCCCTGATCCCAAACTGAAGCAGCATCCAGATGTGCTTTTCCGGTCCACTACACTCCCTGCCCAGTCAAAGTATGTATAACCCTACAGCTTCACATCTCCATCCAAGACATATCTCAATCCATATCCAACTGTACCATGTAGGTACCTCAACACATGTTTTGCAACTATCCAATGTACATGTCTAGGCTCAACAATGTATTGACTCAAAGTGTTCATCATAAAGTACTCCATTTGTACTCCATGTCATCATAAAGTACTCCATTTGTCAAAAGGCCTCCAATCAAGCTAGGGTGTTCACATCATGAGGCTCAAACCAAGCTAAATCATACCAAATAAACCATTGAAATGACTAGAACCATGTGAAAACGAGTGTATATGAAAAGCATTCTCCAAAAATGTAATGTCAACCATGCCAGATATAATCCACATGTGAAATAAGGCCCAGTGTGCTAGGGCGCTCATCGACTAGGCTCGTGCAATATCAAACCCTATCTAAACCACATCCAAACCTAGTAATGTAATGACTAAAACAATTAGAGGAAAAAAGAACATCTGAAGCAGTATCTCATAGTGGCAAACCAACACATCAAATATAACACCACCATACAAAGATATAGCGAAAGAAACAAAGGAAACTCCAATATCAACCCAAGGTACACCAATAATCAATCATTGAAGACCATCTTATGGTCTAGGGAAATAATCAAATGATCGCGCAATGACAAGTTTCCTCAAGACACCGCACACCCATCGTTGGCGATGGTCTACAAAGTCACAAGGGAAGTGTTGAGGAAAAAATTGCTCCAATAACAATGCATCTCTATCCATCAAGTGTTATCCTATGTCCCCCTACAAATCTCTAACATATGTGAAGAAAATCACAAGTGTAACTAAACTATGATGAAAATCACAAGGGGTTTGGTGAAAACCACAATTGTCGTGACGAAAATCACAAGTGTGGGACCTCATACAAAGTATGAGGTAACAGTCACAAATTACAAGTTGTCATCCACACAAAACCCTCTAGAAGCAATCCCAACCCAAAATCAAATAGTATTGGAGGAGGTTCATCATTGAAATTGGGTTCTCTCAAAGTTGTAACCAAGGTGAAAAGTTCACCTTCCAACAACCAAAAGATGCTCTAAAACTTGATGATTAGCTGAAGCAACTTGATTCCTAGTATGAATTGCAATAATACACAAATGGATACAAACTTACCTTCACAAACCTAAGTGTGCAAGACTTTGCTATAGCGGGGTAATTTATGTGAGCAGAGATTGACCTTCAATGTCACACAAACCATTACATGGGATGATTCAAAGTCACTATCAAGGATAAATTCTATTATGTCAACTCTTGGAAGGAACAACAACAATAGTGGAAATGCTCACAATAGAGGTCTATTTACATGATAGATGCCTACATCTCAGAGTTCAACCATTATACAATTTAGCCTAGAGCAATGGACAAAGAAGCAAAGTATAGGACCATTATGATTAGCCCAGTTTTAGCCAAGTTAAATGGAATTATTTTGGAAGAGAAGATCAGCATATGGCTAGAAATCCACGAAAAAGGAGCTAAAGTCCAAGTCGGATTTTTAGGAGCTTTAATTCAATTGTGGACCACCTTGTTATGCTTAGGAACATTGTAGAGGAGTGTTGCAATAGTAAAACAAATCTCATGTGTTTTTTTACTAACTTTGGGAAAGCTTTTGACACAGTGTCCAGGACTAACCTTTGGAATAGATTAGGAGAGTTAAAAGTCCCTCTCGAGTTGAGAGCTATTGCGATAAGGTTGTATGAGAATGTTATTGCCAAGTTTGGGAACAATGAGGGCTGGTCAGAATAAATTAATTGTAATATAGGAGTTAAGCAAGGTTGTCCCCTGTCCCCTACCCTTTTTGGCATATACATTGATAAGTTAGAGGGTTGTCTGATAGAAGCAGGGTCTCTAGGCCCGACTCTAGCTAGTATAGTTATCATCCTTCTTTACGTGGATAATATTGTACTTATGGCGAGAAGTCCCTATGATCTCAACAAGCAACTAAAAATCCTCAAGGATTCCTGCTCTAGTACAGGTATGATTGTTAATACTGACAAAACAAATGTTATGATAATTAAATCCAAAAGGCCACTTATGCTAATTTCATGTATGACAACAACAACTTGGAGGAAGTAACTTCATACAAATATCTCGGAATCGATCTTCACCACAAACTTAACTAGAACTTTAACATCGAGAAAAGGATAAATGGAGGGTGGAAAGCTTATTATGGGCTTGAAAACAATTGTAAATCAGCGAACCTTTGCCTATGTGATAAGAAGAAACTCCTCTTTGAGACTATCGTCACTCCTGTTATTTTATATGGTTATGAAGTTTGGGGCTACAACATCTCTAGAAATCGTGGAGATAGAGCAAATCCAAAAGTACTTTATAACTTATAATATCAAAATCAAAAGCAATAACACCTATCCTATCCTCCTCATAGAAAAAAACCTTTCCCCCATTGAGAGCATGGCTATGATTCAGTACCCCTAATGTACAAGAACAAGATAAACAACATGGAAGACAAGAGGCTTCCTAAGATTGCTTCAAGTTCCAATCAAAACCGCCTGCAACTCAAGAAGGGTTGGCATAAAGATGCCAAGTCTTGGCTAAATCATTGGGGTATAAAGGAAGATGTCACTCTACAAAATAACAATAATATTAAAAATACCATTACATCTAAATTTAAGGAGAAATTGTAGTGCGATTAATAATTAGAGGATAAAAGAAAATTATTTACTATAAGGAGGTGATCAACCCTAATCTAGAAGATCAAAAGTATCTCTCTGTCTTAACTAGCATAATGGAGAAAATCAACATTGCTTAAATAAGAACAAACTCTCACGAGCTCCATATAGTGAAATGGGGCTTTGGACAATTCCTAAAACACCACGGGTCAAAATAATTTGTCATCTTTGTGACACTAAAAGGGTTGAAGATGAAAAGCACTTTCTATTAGAATGTCTTGCGTACACCCACATCAAATCAGAATTTCAAAATATTTGTTATGATACCTAGCTTCCTAACCTTTTAACTCATCAAAATTATGGTGATTAACGAACATTTCTCTTAAAGCTTTTCGAGCACAAAAATAGAATTATAAAAAAAAACAAATAATTTCCTTACCTTTCTTAAGATCCGATAGACCAAATTTGGTCTTAGTGGACATTAAACATCATTATCATCATATATAAACAAAGAGAGAGAAGCCCCAAGGGTTAGCTCAATCGGTTGGACCATCCACCAAAGGCATGTTGCCAATGGGGAGGTCACAGATCCAATCCAGTCAAGTCCCTTAGGGTTTCCAACTACAAGGTTTGTGGTCAATCCACCTTCCATCCAAGAATTTCGAGGAAGAAGGGTGAGTGCTCTACGAGGAATTGATTATTGGCCTTCTAGGAATTGATTACCTTTGGGCTGACCAAACTTAAAGCATTCCTCGAGAAAAACATATATTGTCCAAGGGGTTATCTCAACTGGTTATAACCATATTGTTGAGCATTTTGCTAGTTTTGTGCCAGCAAGTGCTCAATTTGAATCCCCCTGGGTTAGGCACACTAGTCTACACCGACACGTTTACTAGGCATGCCATCTAAAAATGTGGGTAAGCATCCCTTGGGATTCCCCACAAGGTTTTCCTTGAAAAAGCAAATATGTGTGTGTGTGTGTATAGAGAGAGAGAGACACCTCATGAGAAGTTTTAACACATGCTATAGAACATGAGGCCTCACCCCAAATGCATTATTCATTTTCACTTAGTAAGGCATCACCTAAAGGAGATTACCACTTTGTTAAGAAACTGTCCACACATAATTATGTATGGTCACGTCAATAGGTCAACATAGGGCTTTCTAAAACATTTCCATAATCACATGCATACAAGAATCTTAAGGCTGAAAGAGGCAATGCCAACTCAAAATGTCATTTTTGTTAAAATTCCTCAACCTAGCACCCGATTGTTAATTCCGAGCAAAAACAGATTTCATTGATTCACAATTAGTTAGGTTCTTAACAAACAAATATTCAACGGAAGCAAATAAATCAAGAAACCTTAAAAGACAATTGCACACAAGATTTCGAGTAATCAACCCCTTAAAAAAAAACCTCGCGCAAAAACCAATTCTGTGAGATTTGATTATTAATTTGGAGCTCCGTTCCTAGGAAAATAGCCCTCTAAGGAAATTACAATTACAGCAATTAACCTAGCCTCACAAACCTCAAGGTTGCTAAAACCCTTACTGTCACTTTGTCTCTTACCCTCAGATCCCTACACCTACACACCTGAAAGCTCACTCTTTGTGTGTAGTCTATATCTCACTTGTGTCTTCTCCTCTTACCTTAGCTGCCATTTTATAATCTTGAGATTAGACCAGATCAAACCCTAAGCCAAAACCCTAGACCTCATCCAAAGTGATCAATGGTTGAGATCTAATCTCCCGTTCACTTTAGATCGAACGGCTATGACTTAATTTAATTTTCACTTAAGTTACTAGAGCCAATAACTTAATTAACCTCCATTAATTACAAAAATGTCATTCATTTACACAAAATGAACTTCTAAGGTTCTAAGAGACATTAGACGACTTCCATGTGCTAGACACATGCCAACGTGGAAGTACCTGTCTGATGCTACAACTTTCAACACTACCTCTTAGCGAGGAAGGTACCTTGTCTGCTCTATCTTTGCGATCAAACTTGCTACCTTGTCGGCTCTCGATGCTCCCTCTAACTCAAAAGTTATCCTAGCCGACTCTCTCAAACCTGTCTGTGAAGACTTTCCTCTGATAATGCTCCTAGAAGCCTCCTGCTCTTGCGCATCCTGCATGATCATCTCGTACCATGACTACTTTTCTGGATAGACTTGGAAGGTTCCTCCTTCCCACTGGAACCTGAAAGTTGACTCCCTCTGAGCTACTCAACCTTCGGAGCTACCTGATCCTTTTCCTTTGTCACTCTGCTACTGCTTGCCATAGCTCACATAGGCTTTGCCTTTAACCTATACAGGTTGCTCTCTCTAACTCCAAAGACAATTGCTTTGTCTGAGCTAGATCCTTTGGGCATAATAAGTGCATGTCCATCTCGAAATAAGACCTCATAGCCCTTCTTCTCAATCGTTGAGACTGAGAGCACACTCGACCTGAGTTCTGGCACCCATAGTACATTTGTTACTCTCAATACACCACCCAACTCCATCTGGAATGGCATTGTTCCAGATCCTTTCACTGCATGCTTGGTGGCCACACCAAGGTCCGCATGCATGTCTGAGTTTGATGTTGTGAAGCTCTCAAATAGCTATTGTGCTCTTTTCATATGACATGTGGCTCCACTATCAATCAACCACACACTAATTGGTAAAGTGCCTGTGGAAAGCTGGGAAACAAGGCAAACCTCGTCCTCAAACCTTTTGGCAAACTCATCTTCCTTTGTCATTGCAGCAACCTCCTATTGTGTCTTGTTTTTGCCCTTCTTCCTTTTCGGACACTGTGAAGCATAATGTCCCTTCTTATGACAATTGAAGCATTTCACCTTACTGTTATAACGTTATTTGCCACCTAATCATTAGGTCATTATCACCTAAAGATCACCTATCCAATCCAATATTCACCACTTCTTCCCTAAGATTCTAGCCTAATTTCCACTTGGTCTCTCTTATCCTTCATTAACAGTGCGACCGGAAAGGGTTGTTCGCTCTTTCCCTTCATTAAGGGAGCGACTAAAAGGGTTGGTCACTCTTTCCCTTCATTAAGGGTGCGACCGAAAGGGTTGGTCACGATTTTTGGCCTGCCATGTTGCAACCGGGTCGCTCTCTCTCTGTGTATGGGTCGCAATCGAGCCTAGAAGCTCCCATTTTTGGACTTGGTTTCGATGGATGAGATCTCCCACCGATTTCTCAGGGTCTAGCCTCGAGAAGGCTTCCATTATGAGCTCGAAGATATTATCCTACTAACCATATGGCCTTATCCCTAAAGCCCTATAAGAACCAAGCCATTTCCCATGGGAAGGGAGGAGGAAAGAGCTAGCAAAGTTACTTTGGTGATTTGGTTGCAAGAATTGGGCAAGGAGCTTGGAAGAAAGAAGTCTCTTCAATTTACACCTGTAAGTTGTAATATTGCCTACTTGATTAATAGAAGATATGTTGGATGTTTCCCTCTAAACGATTGTTCATGTAAATTTGTGTGTTCATTGGTAGAGAATTGATATATTTGTATGTTATGACATATTATCAAGTTTAGAAGCATCCTTTGTTCGTATCTCTGTTCTTGTCTCAGGCGCTGGTAGAACCTAAGGGAGCTCAGCTCCTACAAGGTGCAAAATCCTCTGTCACTCTGCTACTGCTCACCATAGCTCGCATAGGCTTTGCCTTTAACCTATACAGGTTGCTCTCTCTAACTCCAAAGACAGTTGCTTTGTCTGAGCTAGATCCTTTGAGCATAATAAGCGCCTGTCCATCTCGGAATAAGACCTCATAACCCTTCTTCTCAATCGTTGAGACTGAGAGCACACTCCACCTGAGCTTTGGCACCCATAGTACATTTTTCACTCTCAATACGCCACCTGACTCCATCCGGAATGGCATTGTTCCAGATCCTTTCACTACATGCTTGGTGGCCACACCAAGGTCCACATGCATGTTTGAGTCTGATGTTGTGAAGCTCTCAAATAGCTCTTGTGCTCTTGTCATATGACATGTGGCTCCACTATCAATCAACCACACACTAGTTGGTAAAGTGTCTGTGGAAAGCTAGGAAACAAGGCAAACCTCGTCTTCAAACCTTTTGGCAAACTCATCTTCCTCTGTCGTTGAAGCAACCTCATGTTGTTTTCTCCCTTCTTCCTTTCCGGACACTATGAAGCATAATGTCCCTTCTTATGACAATCGAAGCATTTGACCTTACTTGGGCCCCTTCGTGTGCCTACTCGTGAAGACGAATCTCCACCTGTGTTATTTCGGACCTTTGCCTTGCCCTTCTTAACCTGGTTGGCAAGAGCTACATTGTCCTCATCCTTCTTGTGTCTGCCTCCATTCAGCTCTTCATCCCAAAGTTCCTCCTAAACGAAGTCATCCCACAATCTTGACAAGTCAGGGAGCTTCTCTCATGCCACGACCCCTTTGATGAACGATGTCCACTCCTTAGTGAATCCTTTCAGTGTCGTCCTCACAAACTCTGAATCTGACACTGTCTCCCCAACTACTACCAATTCATCATGAACCTGTTGAATCCTGGTGAGATAACTTGTCACCGTCTACGATCTTGTCATCTTCATGTCCCTAAGCTTCTCCCTCAACACCATTATGTGATTCTCGTTCTTGCTCTGAAATAAGCTCTTTAGAGCCTCCCACATGGCATTGGCTGATTTCTTTCCCGATAAATGAGGGATCAAGTGATCCTTCACTCCGTCGAGGATTATCCTCCTGGCTTTCACTTCCTTCAAAGTATGGGAGTCCAGGTCTTTTGGATTTGTTGGTAGCGCCACGACGGAGTTAGCATACTCCCAAATGTCGTTTTCCATCAGCACCAACATAATCCTCTCTTTCCACGGACTGTAGTTGGACACCCCGTCCAACCTGTCTTCGAACCGCACTCCTGATGTTGCCATTTCTGCTAAAAAACTCAAAGTCTTGACCTCTCGGCCTTGTTCCCCGGTCTCACTCCCGGACCCCTACCCAAGGCTACCCAGGGCTACCTGCAGCCTCCCACTACTGCCCGGGTCCTTTGTTGGGTTGTCTGAAGCTTTTATGGCTACTACCCTACTATCTCAGTGCTGCCCAAAACAATTTGGGCAGTCTACCCGTTGCCCGGACCTTTCTGGGCAACCCAACTGCCCTGCTAGGCTTCCCACTCGCTTTTCCTCTACCGGCAACTGCAATGCTTGCAACCCACACTCAGCCAACCCACGTACCAACTCCTCAACCCTTTTTTGACGACACCCTTTACCATGGTTGTTGCTTCACCTCCTAAGCCTGCGGTTGTTATTTTTTTGTTGGTCGGATCTTAGCCACTGCACACACAACTTTCTTTGCACGACGGCTTACACTCTGCTCGCCCAGTTGCTACACCAGCAAAACTCTGTCGGCGACTCCTTTATGGTGGCAACTGTGTGCCTTTACGGCGGCTGCCACAGCAACCATCCGCAGGCTCTGCTACGATTTGCTACCTCCACAGCTCTCTACGCAGTCAAGCCACTACCTTCTGTTGTTGGCAACTTCCAGCTGCTCATCAGCCCGACAGTTGTTCTCCACGCCTCACGCAACCTGTGATATCGATCTTCCCGTCAGCTCACAATTCGTTGTAGCCCAACAATTCTCAATCGGCTGCTTCACGTCCATGCTGGTGTCTTTCTTACAACCCGTTGCAGCTATCAACCCAGCACCTCAGTCGAATCTTTACTCAACTCAGTCGATCTGTACGACTCGTATGGCGGTCGTACGGTTGTTGTACGACAACCGTACAATCTTCTTCTTTTTTAAATTACCCCACAGCTTACTGGCGGGAAAAATAATTTTTCCCGCAGACCTGTAACTCGCTGCAAATCTCGATCTCATGCAATCTGGTTTCCTTCTTCAGAACCGCAACTCTGATACCATGTTAAAATTCCTTAACCTAGCACCCAATTGTTAATTCCAAGTAAAAACAAATTTCACTAAATCACAATACAGCTAGGTTCTTAACAAACAAATATTCAACGTAAGCAAATAAATTAGTAAACCTTAAAAGTCAATTGCACACGAGATTTCGGTTAATCAACCCCTAAAAAAAATACCCTCGCGGGAAAACAAGTTCTGTGAGATTTTATTAATACTTTGGGGCTCCCTTCCTAGGAAAATGGCCCCTCTGAGGAAATTACAATTACAGCAATTAGCCTAACCTCACAAACCTCAAGGCTGCTAAAACCCTTGCTGTCACTTTGTCTCTTACCCTCAAATCCATGCACCTGCACACCTGAAAGCTCACTCTTTGTGTGTAGTCTTTATCTCACTTGTGCCTTCTCCTCTTACCTTAGCTTCCTTTTTATAATCTTGAGATTACACCAAATCAAACCCTAAGCCAAAACCCTAGATCTCATCCAAAGTGATCAACGGTTGAGATCTAATCTCTCGTTCACTTTAGATCTGATGGCTATGACTTAAATTAATTTTCACTTAAGTTACTAAAGCCAATAACTTAGGCTTTTAACTTAATTAACCTCCATTAATTACAAAAAGGTCATTCATTTACACAATAAGATAAGATAAGATAATTTTATTAATGTCTAATAAATGATCACAAAAGTAGGTCAATCGGACAGAGCTACAAGAAGTATATTTTCAATGCGGAAGTGCAAACGCAACTCCTAGGTAATACCGAAAATGTTGAAAATAACATAAAGAAATAAATCAATAGTCAAGTAGTCTCAAAAGTATATAACCATGCTAAGGGAGAATGAGAAAGTGATAGAGAGGTTTCTGACGATGAGATTGTCAAGGTCTCCCGGATCGGATGGCCGAGGGCGAGGGGGGCGAACTGGGCACTGGCTCCCTGTGGGAGTCCTCGGGGACTATCAGGAGGTCCGGTTGTATGATCCTGGGGGGGGATGTAGGAGCGGAGGATACTCCTAGCATCCGAGGTCGAAAGGAAGAAACTCCAAAATGAACTTCTAAGGTTCTAAGAGGCATTAGACAACTTCCACGTGCTAGACACACACCAACGTGGAAGTATCTGTCCAATGCTACAACTTTCAACAATTTTAAAAGGCAAACCATTCAATTATTGTTTTTGTGGGCAAAAGAATTATCTGATATAGTTTATTTCTCATAGTCAAGAACTTTGCTTGGAACCTTATAGAAATATAATGAATTGGCTAGAAAAGAGAACTGACTTGATTCAAATAATTTTGTTAATGCCTGCGGAGACAAAAACCAGAAAATTACAGTTCCAAACTTTGGATGGCTATAAAACTAAAAAACCAAGAAAACTTACTTATAGTGTAGGGTACATAAAAAACACTATACATCCAGATATATGCACATCTAATATTTTTTTTCTTTCTATGATTGTTCTCTTGTAACTGGTATTTCTTTTTTGACAAGATGCTTCATATTAACATTGTGCAGCAGACATGCCCTTCTCCGATCTAGGAATATTACAATGCAAATAGTCAGCTTACAACACTCCATAAACTTATAAAGATCACATTGGTTAAGAAGTTGCAGATGGGGAGTATCTATTCCAAAGTCGTCCAGGATATGCATTTGGCCCCAACCACTTAAAATGGCCTGCTTGCACATGCGAGATGGCCCACAAGGGACAAAACATGTCTTCGGGGGGGGGGGCTTGAGCCTTGGTGGGAGGTATTAAACACCCACACTTTACCATCTAACCAAACCCCCATTGACAATCTCATAACTAGTACTATTTTTGCACATTTCCCTTTTCTTTGACAAGTTCAATCACCCAAGAAGATTCTCCATTAGAAAGTTCATTGCATATCCATTAGTGATTTGTTTCTTGGAACTGTATCAAAGCCCTCCTTAAAGTTGTTAAAACTGGAATCCAATTCCCCATATTTTAAGTCCCACACAAATTCAGTTATGTTTATTAAATTCATGAAATCATCAATAGTAGAATCCATAGGCCTAAAAACTACTTGAATAAAGATCTTGTAGATATATATTTATTATTAGCATTAAATCTACAGACTATTCAATGGATGGAGGATAAGATATTTGTTTGCAATGCAGAGCTGTCACACTAGGGTATGAAATAGGCCAAAAGGTCAGGCAGTCCATGGCATGCTATAAAAAATTTCAATCGATTTCTAGTTCCGAAATTAATTGGAAGTCCGCAATGACCCTTGAAAAGAACTTTCTGAAACTTAGCTTATGGAACAGGTACACACTACGAATAATAAAATTCCCTTCCATACATTTAAGCTCACAATTGCAAATCATGACTTCTTTAAGCATCCAATTCTCATAGACACTATATGTTGATTTAAACAGTACCTTTATGAACAAGGGCACAAAACCGTACCTATTTGGCCTAGAAGCTCAATTTTTACACCATTATGCTCAACCTTTTTCCCAGCAAGAGGTTCTATAGAAACCTGTTGAAAAAAACACTCAGTTCAACTTATTAACATCAATTTAGTGGTTTCAAAGGAATTTTTGCTTCAAGCATGTTTATTGCAAAGCAACTAACAAACGAAAGTTTCGATCCTATAGTTTCTCTGTTGTGACTGGCCTTGAACTGGAATTAAACATCTGATCAGCTAGTGCTCTCAAAATTTTCATGACAGAACCTTTTAGAATTGAAGGAAAGTAAGACCATTTCAAGTGGTGTAAAAAATCAGCTGACCTCTCCAACAACATTTTCTTGGCTTTGAAAAAGAGGCACCAAGGCAGTTTGCCCATTTTCTTTCTTTACACTAGCCTGCAAGAACAGCATAGCATTGAAATATTTAGGATGCAAATTGCCACTACACAACCAGAAAATTAAGCGTACTTTCTTCAGTCTAAAAACAGGAATTCCCATTGCTAAACTATCATCAAATTAGGATAACAAAACTCAATTGCCAGACCTATACAACATGCAAAAATGAGCATTACAGTGATAACCGTGACCCCTCTATATAAAATTACAAATAAAGAACAATTGGAGGACTGTCCCAATTTTGGAGGTTTCATTAGAGAGAACTAAATGCATATGAAAGACTATCTGTGAATGCAATAAAGAAAAATAAAATCCTAGCATTCATGCCTCCTTTTTCAAAGATTGATGAAGGTTGAGTTATCCAATATCCTATCTTTCATTATTTGCTTCAGTCTGAACTAGTTTAATGGATTTCTCCAGAAGCAAGGTCCAATTTCACAATAATGAAGTGTGATAGATTGAATAAATGAATACCCCTATATGCAAAGTATTGGCTCTCCAAATTTAAAGTGGTTAAAACCTCAGTCACATGACATTGGAACATGAGAGACGCAGAACACACAGATGAGTATCCAACACAGGACATGAGGGACACGTTATATATATATATATATATATATATATATATTACTAATAAAAAAATGAAATATAGACATTAAGATCCAATTTTTTTAGAAATAAAAACATTTACAAAATATTGATACTAGTTACTACATCAATGATGATCAAACACACAAGAAATTAGAATTTTCAATACACATAAAATACAAGTTTAGAAGTTAGAAGAATTAACTGCAGTTTTCTCATTGAGTCATTTGATGTCATCAAAATCAAAATGTATTACATGGATACAGAATCACTGATACTATAGGAGGGCATGCCAATGGAAAATACAAAATAGGATAAATACTAGAACCATAGATGTAAGAATCTCATAGCTCATCACTGCCATCAGTTGTCCTCCTCCATCGCAAAATCATCAAAATCACCACCACCATCACTCCTCCTACTCCTCCTCCTCCTCCTCCTCCTCTATATCCAATCCGAGATCTACATCTGCCGATGTGGAGGATGACCCCTCAAGAGGATCACCATCATCAAAAGTGACTGGCTCTAGCATTGGTTCATTAAGATCCAAGTTGGTTGATGCCAGCTCAACATTGATGTCCAAACCCATATCATCAAGAAATGCATCCCACATCTTTTGAAATACATAATAAAGAACAAGAACATTAGGAAAATCAAGAATAGGCAGAAAGGCATGATGCCAAAATCATTATTATTCATATTATTCACATGTTCATTTCACTAAGATATGAATGAGGTGGTCATAGGACTTAATGATTAGAGAAAAATTGCTAACAATCCCCCCCTTAATCATAAGTTCATACAAGTGTATCAACTAAGCAACAGAGACTAGTGCAAAAGTTGATAAAATATCCAAAGTCTTCAATCTGATACTCATGATCTGAAACCTCATGAGTGTCAATGAAGATCAGCCTGTAAAACCCCACCAAAAAATGGATGTCAAAAAACCAAATCTGGAAAACTCGCTATGCAACAAATGAGCCAAATAACTTGTAAGTGTTCACTAAAGTGAAGCCAAATCCAATGAGAGAAAACCTTGATGAGAAGTGAATTGATTGCAATTCCAGCACATCTCAAATCCTGAAAATGCCTGACAATACAATGTGTCATGCGAAAATGAAGAAGAATCCTCTATTCTCTGCAAGGTCCGAAGACTGTCCCTATGAAATCCGAAGACTATCAAGTGAACAAATGTGTTCACAAAACTGCTCTCAAATATCAACACATAAAAGAAAACCGTCAATAATCCAGCTCACAGAAAAAGTGTCAATCGCTATCCAAATCATGTATACTATAAAAACCTGTGTATGAAAAACCTATAATGATTCAACAATGAGTGAATCATAATCCTACCAAAAACTCCGCTCAGAAGTAAACCAGGTGAACTATTGGTATTGCTCCATATTTTGAAACCAAACAGTCGATCAAGGTGTCAAACAATCATGCAAGTCACAAATCTGCAAGTGACCAAATCCTCAAATGCCAAAAATGTGGCAAATCATCCATCCAAAACATTATACTCAAAATATCATCAAACTCCTAAAATCCTTAGAAATATCCATGTCAACATCACCAAATCCGAAATCCATCATCAATCAACCCTCAAAGTAAAAAACCTCAATCCATCATCCTAAAGAAACCAAAAACCTCAAAAGTAGACTTTGAAACTTGAAGTCTAACCAATATCATCAATATCTTCCCCCCTGTCAACTGAAAGATGAGATGTCCTGGGACCTGAGTGTTAAAATTAAATCAAAAGGTACCAAGGACAAGTGTTTATCATCACCTAGGTGCCTAGGGGTGAGAAAGTGTCCAATGTGGTCCCTAGTGCATTAATTTCATGTGATGTGAAATTAAAAGTGACTTTATGAAATGTAAGTGAAGTGGGTGACTAAAAGGTCATTTAATCTCCATTGTCCATCTAGTATAATCTCCACCGTTAGATTAGATGACACTTCACCTTTCCTCATGAGGTCAAATTTGGAAAAGGAGGGTGCACCACTTTGGCAATCTTCTTGATTTTTGAAAAGTGCATGAGAGAGAGGGAGTCAAGCAGAGAAAAAGAGAAGAGTTTTGTTGCTGCTGCACGCATTCCAAGGCTGATAGTTAGCACGCAAACCGAGGCAAAGAGTACAGCAAATATCAGAGGCCGTACAGTATGGAAATCTAGAGGCCATACTTCTGTTGTATGCACAGAAATTGAGGAAGTCTAGCAGAGAAGTTTCAGAGGAGTTTGGCATGCATTCCAAGGCAGCCATAACTCATTTATTTGCACAGAAATCTAGGTGACTGCTGGGCACATTTCTGAAGTGATTTCCGTACCGTCCATACAGCTACAGGCACAGAAAACGAGGGCTGTACAGTTAAGATTTTTCTGGGCACGTTTTTCAAGGATTTTGGCACTGTTTTCGAGGAAAATGCTTGGGACAGACTTGAGATAAGTTTGTGAAGTTTTGCTGATAATATCTCTGTTGTATAAGAAAATTTGTCTTAACTCTGAATAATAAAAAGCCTCCCCTCTCTCACTGTTTTTCCCCTTGTGGGTTTTTCCAGGCTCTTGATTTTTGGACCAAAATCTGTGTGTAAATTTTTGGGTGTGTTTATTTATGATTTTAAATGCTGTAGCAGACTTCATGTGTTTCAGTTTATGAGCATTTAATTTACTGCTAACTAATTTGCTATTGTAAAGTACAATGTGGGTTGGGCATTAAACTATGTTGTCTCATTGAGACTTGAAACCGGGTTGGGGTCTGAAATTTCTACATGGTATCAGAGCTGGAAAGTGGAAAAGAGCATATCAGCCATAGAGAACAGGGATTTTGCTGAGAAGAGGAGGTACTTCACCAGGCAGAAAGTTGTGGGCTTGTGTTTCAGTTGAGAGGGTCAATGACCACTGGTTCGAGGGTTGAGGACAGGTTGGATGTGTTAGAATATAGAAGATGGTGAGCTCGTTTTACCATTGACGATACCTTCGTCACCCAACCATAGGCCAAAGCCTCCCTCCACGCACCTTAACCTTGACTGAGAATTCCTCCGGAAGCAAACCCTAGGCTAGATAGCCAAACAAAGGGTAGCGCACCTTTCCCCAAGGATAGCGCATCACAAAAAGCTGATCAGATAGTCCAAACCCTAGCCAACAGATATTCAACCCAGTACTGAAACTAGTTGTTGCTGCAGCTGCACCTGCAACCCTCCTCCAAACCTGCGCACCAGACTGCAACTACAGTGCGCACCAACTGGGAAACTGCAATTCTGAGATGCTACAAATGAGAACTAGCGCCTTGTATTTATACTAGTTCTGCCAGATTTGCTGGGGCCAACTTCTCCTTCTGGATAGGTGTCTATTCAGTATATTATTATTATTTTTGGCCGACTTCTTCTCTTGGAGGCTAATGACCTAATATAAATTATCTTCTTGAGCCGTCAAGGCTTCTAGGGTTATTAGCCAACTCATTAGGGTTTCTCTTGCTTCCCAGAGTCTTCTATTCTCGTCAGGTTCACACGTGGGGGTAAATACCTCCCGCAGCTACCATAATATTAACACTCCCTCCTAGCTAGAGAGTTATTTATAGGTAATGGACTTGAGCACAAAACATACCATTTACCCGGTAGCATCAATATAGTCATCTAAACTATTTCATGAGCATCACCATCACCATCCGCTGCATCATCTCTCGAAAACATACTTCATCTGAGTAATTAGTCATGATGTTGAATAAGTCACTCACATCATAGAGTGATATAAGAGGAGTAAGAGCTCTGAACTGTTTTCCGTCTGGAAAATCTATGTTCATCATTCATCTGAATGATCATTATCTCCAACAAACTGCTGATAATCTTCAAGGCAATTAGAACAAGGATAGAGAACAATTGTGTCTATAGATAGTAGTACATAACTACATTCCAGTGGTTCACTACCACATCAAGTAACACACAAGTACTTCATCAGCAACGTATGGTTGCGAACAATGAAACATATTCACCACAATAGTAAAAAAGTTGATTTGTCTGAGCCAATCTTTCACTCACGTCTGTGAGATCTGAAAGAATATCTGCCTCACGAACAGTGGAACACATCCACCACAGTAGTATATCTCTATTGTCCATAACAATCATATGATGCCATCCTGCATAGAAAAATATTGTTAAAGATAAACCGAATCCTCTGGGCAGATCTTTCACTCACGTTTGTGAGATCTGAAAGAATGTCTGCCCTCATCAACAATGGGCTATCTGCCCTATTCTTCACAAACAAGGAAGAAGGATTGTCTCTGATTTATGAGCCTGGACCATTTCTCACCCTGGGCCATTCTTCCTACACTAATGATCCAGGTGGATATCGGTGGCCACCCACCTTCTCCAACCGACACAAAACATGTTTCTGGCAATTTTGGTAATTTACTATTTTTAGCAGTTTTTAACTTCTGGGGCCATTTTGAGGCCCTAAACGATGGTTTTTGAGAAAACGAGGAGCAACATGGATCGTAGATCAATGTTGTTCACCCAAAAGTTGTAGTTCTCGGATAGATCTTTCCAACGAGCTATCATACGCCTAAAACGGAGATCGTATGCAAAAGTTACGACCCCGAGAAGTTGATGCACCAACTTACCCAAACGGGGCCCACATGACTTTTGGCGCTTCATCTCCTAGGGTTAGGTTTTTTTGGATGTCTAGGGTTTTTGGCATTCTTGCTTATTGTAAAAAGGCCTTCAAAGCCTCATTGTAATGATCTTCTTGCGAATGCGAGTAGCCGTCACATCTCTTCTCAGAGATAAGCTGCCACCATTCTAGCGAGTCTTTCACTCTGTATTTTTACAGTCTCTGTACATTTCTTT
>ML786261.1:295935-306928 GCA_009831015.1 Picea engelmannii | reverse complement strand
GAGTCAAGATGGGAGATGTAGGGTATCAAGTGGTCTTTTATGGAATCCACTATGATACTCATGGCATTGATGTCAACATCTTTGAACTTCTCCATAGCTGCAACGTTTTGTGGTTCCTTCTCTTCTCCTTCTTTAAACTCTGGTTTCACGATCTTTCCTTTCACAATATCCAACACTTTATTCTTAGCAAGGATGAGGTCAATCCTTGCCTTCCATGCTCTAAAGTTAGAGGCTCCATCTAGCTTGTTCTCAAACTTCATAGAGTTCGTCATGGCTTGCTTGACTTGGTCAAACCCTAGATTTGACTAGAAATCCAAACTTCACGTCCTGGCCTTTGAGAGTGCCAGGAGATGCGCTGGGCTAGGGCGCACTGATCTATCCGGAGATTAGGTCAATCCATTCATTTAAGGTGCCTCGACAAGAGGATTAGGGTTTTTGCAATTGCACCTGCTAGTAACCCTAGCTGCAGTGTCTTGGAAGCTGCTTCTGCTAGTAACCCTAGCGGCAGTTCCTCGACGAGCTCAATATCTAGCGGCTATGTTTCCTTCCAGCGTTTTAGGTTCACTGAAGGGGTGTGGGCCCATAACCTGTTAGAATATAGAAAATGGTGTGCTCGTTTTACCATTGACGATACCTTTGTCACCCAACCATAGGCCGAAGCCTCCCTCCAAGCACCTTAACCTTGACTGAGAATTCCTCCGGAAGCAAACCCTAGGCTAGATAGCCAAACAAATGGCAGCGCACCTTTCCCCAAGGATAGTGCATCACAAAAAGATGATCAGATAGTCCAAACCCTAGCCAAGAGATATTCAACCCAATACTGAAACTCGTTGCTGCTGCAGCTGCACCTGCAACCCTCCTCCAAACCTGTGCACCAGACTGCAACTGCAGTGCGCACCAACAGGGAAACTGCAATTCTGAGATGCTACAAATGAGAACTGGCGCCCTGTATTTATACTGGTTCTGCCAGATTTGTTGGGGCCGACTTCTCCTTCTCGATAGGTGTCTGTTCAATATATTATTATTATTTATGGCCGACTTCTTCTCTTGGAGGCTAATAACCTAATATAAATTATCTTCTTGAGCCGTCAAGGCTTCTAGGGTTATTAGCCAACTCATTAGGGTTTCTCTTGCTTCCTGGAGTCTTCTATTCTCGTCAGGTTCACACGAGGTAAATACCTCCTGCAGCTACCATAATATTAACAGGATGGAGCTGCTAATTTCAGCTCATGGAAGGAGAGGATTGTGTTGCTTCTGCAGAAGTGTGAGTTGTGGGACATTGTGGAGAACTCACAAACGAATCCTGTGACGGTGCCTACAGATGCAACCCTTTTGGCAGCCTACACCAAAAAGAATATTAAGGCCAAAAAGATTATCCTTGATGCCATTAAGGACCATGTGATTCCACATGTGACCGGGAAGTCCAACGCCTATGAGATGTGGGAATCCTTAACCAAGCTTTACCAGAGTTCCAATGAAAATCGGAAAATGGTATTGAGGGAGAAACTGAAGAGCATTAAAATGACCAAGACTGAAAGTGTTGCCACCTATCTTACCAAGCTTACTCAGATGAGGGATGAACTTGGTGTTGTTGGGGAGGTTGTTACTGATAGTGAATTTGTGAGGACTGCTTTGAATGGGGTGACCAAACAATGGGCTGTCTTTGTTGAGGGCAATGTGGCAAGGGAAAATGTTCCCAAGTGGGACCGTCTTTGGGATGACTTCATTCAGGAGGAAACTCGAAGACGCTATGTGCATGGGAGTTCATCCACATGTAATGAAGAGGAGAATGTGGCACTTGCAGTTAAAGGCAAGAACAAGTCCAAGAAAGGTTCCAAGGGAGGGAACAAGCAGAAAGGTGAAGGGAATAAAGACATGAGCAAAGTCAAGTGCTTTGCTTGTCACAAGTTTGGGCATTATGCTGGACAGTGTCCTAACAAAAAGAAGAAGAAGGTTGCAGCTTCAGCAGATGTGGAGGAGTTTACTCACAGGTTCGAGAAGGAGTATTCATTGTTGGTGTGTCTTTCCTCTAGAGCATCATCTACCAGTATTTGGTACATTGATAGCGGTGCCTCCTGCCATATGGCAGGTGTTCGTGAGTACTCCACTGATCTTACAGATTGGGGATCTTGAGGTGGTGCTTGGAGATGACTCAGTGGTCAAGGCAGTTGGTAGTGGGAGAGTATCATTTCAGAGAGAGTCTCTACCTCCCATGTTGAGAGATGTCCTATATGTTCTGGGCTTGAAGAAGAACTTGGTGTCAGTTTCCACTATTGAGGATACGGGATATGAGATATTGTTCCGTGATGGGCATGTGCTCTTGTATCCTAAGGGATCCAGTCTCACTTCGGGCAAAGTGATTGGGATCAAACATGAGAAGTTGTACAAGCTCATGTTTCATCCTGCTAGAGCATTGAAGCATAGTACCAACAACAGTGACCTTTGTAAGCTATGGCATAGGAGGATGGCCCATTTGCACCATGGGGCTCTGAGGATATTGAGAGAGATTGTGACTGGAGTGCCAAAGTTCAGTACAAAGCATCAGGAGGTGTGAAAGGGGTGTGCTCTTGGGAAGTACGCCAAGACTGCTTTTCCAAGTAGTGACAGCAGAGTAGCAGGTATTCTTGATCTTATTCATACTGATGTATGTGGTCCTATGTCTTCTACTTCTCTTGAGTGGATTTTTGTATTATGTCACTTTCATGGATGACTTCTGTCGGAAGTCTTGGATTTTCTTCATGAAGACCAAAGGACAAGTCTTCCAGTGGTTCCAAACTGGGAAGAAAATTGAAGTGTTGAGATCTGATAATGGGGGTGAGTATATCTCCAATGAGTTCAGTGACTTTTCTTCTAGGGAGCGCATTAAGAGAGAAGTGACAGTTCCTTACAACCCGCAGCAGAATGGGGTTGTTGAGAGGAAGAACAGGGCCATTATTGGGGCCACAAGAACCATGTTACATGATCAGTGGCTACCACTGTTTCTTTCGGTTGAGGCTTGCAACACTGCAATTTATCTGCAGAGCAGGAGTCCACACAGAGTCTTGGGGGATAAGATTCCTGAGAAGGCTTTCTCTTGGAAGAAGCCTGAGTCGGGAATTTTAGGATTTTTAGGTGCCTTACCTATTCACATGTCCCTTCTGAGAAGAGGACAAAGCTAGAAACCACAGTAGAGAAGGGCATCTTTGTTGGGTATAGCGAGACCTCGAAGGATATCCGCATATACATCCCCTCTTTGAGGAAGACAGTTGTGCAACGGGATGTGAGATTTGAGGAGGATAGAGCCTTCCAGAGGTCACGAGATATGGAGCAGGGGGAGCAGTCAGTCCCTCAAATTCAAGTGAGTCCTTCACAGAGCATAGTGACACAGAGTTCTGGACCACTTGCTTCAGGGACAACTGGTCCACAAGTGACAGGGTCACCGGTCCTCAAGTTACTGGTTCACAAGGTAACTATTTCTCAGTCTACTGGTTCTCAGACGATCTCGGGATCATCTTCAGGTACACAGTCTTCAAATGGTGGGATTGAGGAGGGTGAGTCCCCTCCACATGGTGCTACTTCAGAGAAGAGGAAGCCCAAGTGGCTTCAAGACACTTTAAGGAAGCATAAGGATCTGTGGGGAATCCCAAGCAGCCTGTGAGGGAAAGTAAACATCCTGAGAGGTTTTGTAGCTATCTTGTAATGGTGAGCAGCATTAGAGAGTCTAAGATTTCCACTTTTGAGGAGGTAGCAGGTCTAGAAGGATGCCACGGTGGAAGAGTACAGTTCCATCATAAAGAATGATGTTTGGGAGGTGGTTCTGAGAACTGAGAGGAAGTCAGTGGTGACTTCCAGGTGGCTCTACAAAATCAAGTATGTTGTTGATGCCAGCATTGAGAAGTACAAAGCTCGGTTTGTAGCTCGAGGGTTCTCACAGGTAGAGCAAGTAGACTATGATGAGACCTTCGCTTCGATTGTCAGATATACCTCGATCAAGGCAGTTATCTCCATTGCAATAGAGATGGATTGGAAGATCCATCAAATGGATGTGAAGACCGCATTTTTGAATGGTCTCATAGAGGAGGAGGTGTACATTCAGCAGTCGCAGGGCTTTGAGGTGCATGGGAGAGATTCTGATGTGTGCAGAATGAAGAAGGCCTTGTATGGGTTGAAGCAAGCTCCTAGAGCTTGGTATTCAAGGATAGATACATACTTGCAGCAGATGTGTTTCGAGAAGAGTGAGGCGGATCCCAACCTTTATTACATTGTGGTTGGGGAGGATCCTCTCATTCTTGTGCTATATGTGGATGATCTCTTCATTAGAGGGGCTGAGAGACTCATAGTTGGTTGCAAGGAGAGCCTTACTTCAGAGTTCGAGATGAAAGACATTGGACAGATGCACTACTTCTTGGGATTGGAGGTTTGGTAGGAGCCTGGACACATCTTTTTGGGACAGGGTAGATATGTTGTTGACATTCTGAGGAGATTCTGGATGGAGGATTGTAGGCCCATGTCCACACTCATGATAACCAACTGGAAGAAGCTTCATTCTTCTGAGTCAAAGTTGGTTGATCGCACATTGTATCATCATTTGATTGGTTCGCTGATGTATCTGGTCAACATCAGACCAGATCTTTGTTTTGTTGTCAAATCTCTTAGTCAATTTATGGTGGAGCCTCGGAGAGTGCATTGGGTGGCAACAAAACATGTGCTCAAGTACCTTAAGGGTACAGTGGATTATGGCATGAACTATGAGAGAGGGGATGGAGTTAGATTGATTGGCTACACAGATTCAGATTGAGCAGGATGTGTCAATGACAGGAAGAGTACCTCAGGTTATTGCTTTGGATTGGGCTCATCAATGGTGTCTTGGTTCAGTCGAAAGCAAAAGTCAGTGGCTTTGAGTTCTGTTGAGGCTGAGTATATGGCAGCCAGTCCAGCCAGTTGTGAGGCCATATGGCTTCGCAAGTTGTTGATTGGGATATTTGGTGTGCAGATGAGACCCACGATGATCTACTGTGACAATCAGAGTTACATCAAACTCTCTGAGAATCCAGTTTTCCATGACAGGTCTAAACACATCGAGATTAGATATCACTTCATCTGGGACTATGTTCAGAGAGGAACGGTTGAGCTACGGTATATATCTAGAGATAAGCAGGTGGCAGACATCCTCACTAAGGCTTTGGGGAGAGGCAAGTTTGTACCTTTCAAAGATAAGCTTGGGGTGGTGTACCAATAGGCATCAAACTCACACATGGAGCAGCAGTCACCACATCATACTAGTCACATTGGAAAGGGAGAACCTAGGACAACCCCCAGTACTTATGCCACCCACACAATTAACTCAGCATCAGGTGTTGAAGCATTTGAATTGAAATCCCGCAGGCCCTGTGGGATAATGGAGACATTGGCCAAAGGCATTGGGCGCACAAGCAATCTGGTCTTGGCGGTGGTCAATTCCCTGGTAAGTGTTACATCTGTTTTCAGGATGCTTGTCGGTTTTCAATTCAATGAGTGGAATCCTTTATAGGCAAGGAATATTGATGGACAGCCTGGAAATTGGGATTAGTGGTTTAAATTTAGTCTGGTTTTCTCCCTGTGCCAATTCACCTCTGTATCAATTCTCCTTTAGCTTGGCCCTCTTTCTGTATAAGTTCAATTTCGGGTCTTTCCCCTTGGGAGTTTGTGGTGTTGTTTATCTGGGCCTTGGGTTTCATTTTGGATTGCTGGTTTGTTCTCGTTGCAAATTGGGGAGAGAAGCCTTCTCTGCAGGGCAATCACATCGGTTGTTGGTTGGAAATGTAGTGTTGACAGATATAGCTCTTGGAGCAGGAAGCTATTTCCGAATTATTTGAACCATACCTTATTACATTTATTTCTGATTCCCTGTTTGTTTTCCATTGGATCTGATTTCCTTTGGGCTCATTGTAAAAGGAATTTGGGTTTGGAATTTCACTCTGTCTCCAAGTTTTACAGAGATTGCAGGGCGGGTGGAGCCCTTTTCATAGTTCAGAGTCCAGACAAGCAGAGACTATATCTTTGGTTCAGGCATTCCTTGTCTGGTCTAGCTAGCAGTGACGGCAAGAATGGACAATAGAGACGTTCAAGAATTTAAGCGAATCCTGCAGTGGCACAAAGAAATCATACATTCCAACAGAAGTTCGTTGCTCTCTGTGACAACGAAGATTCAGGAAATTGAACATCCTTGCATCTCCCAGCATGCCAATATCATGAATTTGTCGGTTCACCAAAAGCAGAGAATTGACATTCTTGAAGCTGAATAATATGTTGCGAATCTGGCCACAAATCTTCGAAAAGAGTCCTTGTCAGCAGCCTCTAACAACAGGGCATCAGCCACCTTGGCTCAAGCTGATGTTAAAGAGGAAAAACAGTTCACCAAATTAAGGCGCTGATGGACATAGAACAACAGAACTCTCCCCCTTCAGATATCGATCAGGAGGAAACAAAGAGTAACAATGTCTTTCGTTGAGCTATATGTTCTCTTATGTTTTTCAGAGTTATTAGGATATTAGGAAATTTTGTCAAGCAAGCAACATGCAGGAATACTTGGAATGTATGTTATCTAGTTAGTTGTGAACTTCTTCATGTAGCAGCAGAGGACTGCTTTTTTTTTTTAAGCACTTGACAGGTCTATGTACATGCTGTTAGCTAGTCTACAGCCCTTTTGATAATATAATATTTTTGTTCTGGTTTAAAAATAATAATAATTGACACTCTAGAAGCTCTGGGGTATAAGGACCCGCAAACCTGATAAGCCAGATGGGAAACTTAACCCATCATGTATCCCGAACTATCAAGAAGTGACCCTAAATGGTCTCAAAAATCCAAGAAGAAGTTTCTAAACTGAGATGCTATTCCAAATACCAGTCATAGGCTGTATAGTAAGAGAGCTTGCAAATTTCACATACCAAGTATCACAAGAAAGATAAAAGAACAACACAAGACCACATATCCCAAGATATCATAAGGATTACAGCAACTCCTCCTTTCAACCTTCATCAAACAGCAATAATTCTACTAATCTACGACCAGTTTCAATAGAATATTGATTTAAAATTGAAGTCAATGTTTAAGATAGTTTCCAGATAGCCTACCATATAAAAGAGTCTAAATACATACTAGAGTGAAGCCATAAAATTAAAATATCACTGGAAGAAAGAGTTAAGTCTCCAAGCTACATGAGTATCACGAGTCAAAAAATCAACCATTTGAGACACATACCTGCTTACGAGTTTTTCCATCAGAAAAGGTGATAGAGATTATACAAGGTGGCTTAAATGCTCCAATGAGATAGTTCTGGCAAGAATAATAACACAGAGTCAGAAAAGAAACTGATATTAAAATGAAATTATAATCATGCTACTCCAGATATACAGGAAGATCTCCAATTTCCTTTCAGAAGCCAAATAGCCCCTTGAAAGTTAATTTTATTCGCAACAGGTATTGATTAGTAAAAGTGTGTGAAGATCAAGGGAACATTCCCGTATTTCGTGTATTTTTGACCTGACATATTACATGACAAATTTGTGAGCACTTCACACTAACCATCAAGAAAAAATTTGCTGCGATCCATTTCAAGGTTGTTCACTTTGTTTCAATTTGAATTGAACAATTCTCTTCATCTACCCAATGTTCGACCTAGTTTCGGGGATGTGGGGATGTGAACAGTTCTCTTCATCTACCCAATGTTCGACCAAGTTTCTGGGATGTGGGGATGTGAGGATGCCTCTCAGGGATGTGTGGAGAGAACCCCCAAATTTCAAGGGACATCAGGTATTAAAGATATAAAAAAACAAAATATGAAAAACAAAAGAGATTTGTAGGCACAATTAATCACAAATTTATATAATTAAAGCAACAACATCCATGATCCAATTGACAATTACACAATCTTGAAATTGGTATTCAAAATAAGACAATCATTATATTTCTCATTGTAAAATCATCAATGTCACCTCAAAATGAAGTACAATGATACATATGATCATATAATTACATCCATCATCATTCAAATAGTAAAGGGTCAGGGCTGTCATAACAAAAAATAACAGAAAGGAAATATATCAAGGCTCAAGCCACTAGTCGTGCTCAATCAGCCTCTGTTTGTTCTTCCACATCTATGTCCTACAGGAAACTATAACATAATATATGGGAATGTAAAGACACCATCCACTAATTTAAATCTAACTGTTGCTATAAATTCTACAGCCAAAGAAATGAAAAATGATTGATGCTTTTCCAAGTTTTCAATGAAAGAGTATTTATAACTTTGTTGGACCTCAAATGCACTTGGAATACGGTATACAATCCCTATTGTCCAGACTCCACACTTTCTGCCTTTGAAAGCTTCTTGTTCACAAAAAGCCAGCATCATGTTAGCTTTTACTTGTGATTGCTCAGTCACTCTTCTTCCTCCAGCAGAGATGACACGCGTCAGAAGAGATAGCAGGCTACTGTATATCCTCACCTCGGGGTCTGTGCACAGCATGAGAGGTGCCTTGAGTGTGGACAACATAAACATAAATGAGGCGCAGCCGCAGATTATATGGACAGTGAGGTAGAGAGTGCACACACATGCCAGACTAAGAGTAGTTCTAATTTTAGTTGATGTTATTAAATTAGATGTGATGCCTTTCTGCTAGATTAGGTTCTATTTTAGCAGTGAGAAATCATTACCAGAAAATACTTCAATAATATTGACAGACACAAGATCTTAAGTCCTGCACCTCGAAGGTGATCCAGGAGCATCGCCTTCACAGCCATCAACGCACACGTGGAGGAGAGAAGAATGACATCTCAGCAATGCAGAGTTCAAATCAAGCCTTTACTCAGAAATTAAATTGGTTGTTGGGATATTTTGAAACGACATTTTAAATTGTAACTTGTTTGTGAAGTCGTCAGGACTGTGAGAAACCGAGGATATGGAGTGTAGACTCTATCCTGCAATAACTCGTAGTTATTATAGCAGCACTAGTTAGGTGATAGTTTGAATTCTGAATTTAATAGATTTCAGGAAAGGACGAGAGAGCTCAGAGAGCCCGTCCTTAGATAGCTTTTCAATCGCATTGTAATAGGGTAGCATAGAGGAGTAACTAGAGGAGATCAGTAGAACAGAAGAGAGTGGAGCAGAAATACTATGTAATTTTCGTTTTTTTATGAATGAATAGAACAGACGAAAATTGTCTTGAATCTGCTTGAGTGGTGCTCATCTTGAGTAGGAATGGATGTATGTTATTTTGTGTATGTGTAGTAGTTACAGTTCATTTTCTATGTAAGAATGATTGAGAGAGTCACTGTATGAATTTATAACGGGACTGGATAAGTTTCAGTTGTTCTTCTACTGAACCGTGTATGCAAGGTGTGCATTCCCTAACGCAAGGTGTGCGTTGACTGAATCACGGCACGATTCAGGGAGGGAGGTTCAGAGAAAACACAGGAAACTTAAGAGTCCAGAAGCAAGGAGTGCACAGGACCTTGAAACGACTAAGTGTCGAAGAACCAGGAAGGCTAGCACCAAGTGGGCGAGAAGCATTTTCTCTTTGAGAAAATCCTTCAAATTGAGCTATTTGAAATCCTACCAAGGACAAAGAATCGAAACATGTGGCGGCGGACAGATCTCCCAAGTCTGGGAAATAAAGATCGCAGAAGGTCAGGAGGAAGAACACAGTCACCGTCAAATTCCGAACGCAAAGAGCCGACAACCGTCAGATCCGCAGGAGCAGCGCGGACCTTAACTCTTTGTGCCACAGGACTGTTTCGGCATTTTGTTACTGGGGAATCAAGAAGGAAGACTCCCCCAGGACTACGAAAGGAGATTGTCGATAAAGATCTTGGTTGTTGATCCGTGAAGGATCCTGATCGTCAGACCTAGCGCAGATAGCCGCAGACCGTGGGATCAAGTGAACATGCATGTGGAGTAATGGCGGGTCCACATAAATCTCAAAGTGCAAGAGGTTAGATCTAAATCTAACGTCGAGGACCGATAGCTGTCGGATCCGAGAGAAGGTGCACGAGATTTAATCCCTCGTATAAGCAAGGCAAAGGACCCGTTAAGTCCCGAAAACTATCAGAGCCGTCCACTTAAGGGGACACGTGGCGAGTAGTCGACGTTTGGAGGAATCGCCGAAAGGATAGGAACCGTCCATCTCAGAGGATGCGTGGCAGAGATCTGGAAGCCATCGGAGTTTTGAACGCCGAGAGTTGGGAGGTGAAGACTCCACAGAAATCCCGAAAAGGAGAAAGCCAAGATTTGATCTGGACCGTTCATTTGTGACAAATCTAGACCGTTGATCTAGATCTCCAAGTTTTCGGTATCGAAAGTTTGGAGTGGAGGCAACATTGTTCGTGGGTCTACGATCTGCGAAAGCCGAAAGAGGACTTAGGCCTAGTCAGAGGTCATATCACGAATAAAGGGAAGAGGGTTGGCTCTTAGCTAGAGCCCCAACCGGGATTCGAGGATTCGGGTAGCAGGAGGACGGAACGCTTGACAGCGAAAAGCCCAATACCCGAAAGCGCCTTTTGTTTTAAGTGCGGGATTGTTGAATGGGCAAGAGCCATTCTCCGAGAGGATGGCAAAGACCCTAGCCGAAATCTAGGGCCCCCAGTGCACCCCTGGGGTTCTTGGTCTGGGACCAAACAGTCAGTGCCATGGCAAAAGACCCTTGTAAGGGCCCCCAGTAGATGACTGGGGTTCTTGGTCTGGGACCAAGTAGCAAAAGACCCTTGTAAGGGCCCCCAGTAGATGACTGGGGTTCTTGGTCTAGGACCAAGCAGCAAAAGACCCTGTTAGGGCCCCCAGTATATGACTGGGGTTCTTGGTCTGGGACCAAGCAGTAAAGACCCCTTAGAGGGCCCCCAGTATCTGACTGAGGTTCTTGGTCTGGGACCAAGCAGTTAAAGTCCCTAGATATGTCTAGGGCCCCTGGAAATATTCCAGGTTGATCCTTGGTCTTGTACCTTGGTGGATAAGACTCCAGAAATGTTCTGGGGCAAC